>MQTX01000143.1:245869-267609 GCA_009735665.1 Angiostrongylus cantonensis | reverse complement strand
GTTCATGGACAAACTCGTGTTGACGAGAACGCCGACACCACCTACGCCTCTACTGTCGCATGTTCCGAGGAACAGTTCTCCATTGTCATAGACAGCGTTGAATGGGTGGCGTCGTCTCGTCTCGGCCAAGCCGATGACGTCGTACCTTATCATTCTTGCTTGCATGGGCAAGTCTTCTATCGAGGACTCGGATGCAAGTGTACGTGCATTGTAGGTACAGATCGTCACCATAATTCTTGATCCAGGCAGTTTCCATTGGTCCTGAGATTTCAGCAGCCTCTGCGAACTCGTCCTACCCAACGCTGCGAAATTGGGGGCTCTTTTGTGGTCAGGGGAATGAGACCGGTTTTTTTTTAACTGTGTTCAGCGTATTTGATACCCACGTATAGCTTGCTGGACTCTGAACGTGGGGGCTGGTTATACTCACGGGTAGCTTGCCAGGCTCTCCCAAAGTGGACGTGGAGCTTATTTGTTGGAGGCGACTCCTAACCGCCTCCCATATACTTCCCTGTCACTTGATTGCAGGCTTTTGGCCAAATTGACTCGTAGAATACAATCCGCATAAAGCGAGAGCGCACCCACACACGCATGCATGAATACGCCTAGCAAATACAGAATGTATGTGCCAAATCGGCGCAGCAGAAACAGGGAGTCCATCCCCTGGATCCACCTACGTGTCAGGGAAGCAAAGGTCGCTTTTGGTCCGCGGTTAACCCCCTATCCGCCACCTGGGGACGCGCCACGTAGTCTCGCGACTAACCGGCTCGAGTTCCCTCATGTGAGGGAAGTCATGGATAAATATTTGAAATTATTGTTGACATTTTATTATGTCAAGTACGGGTAACATTTCTGTTTTAGCCGCTGAAGAGGATGTCGACGACGGATTACAAGGTGGACAGTGATTTGTTTCGCAGTAGAACACTGTAATATATCGAAGGCTTTAACAGTAATTTATCCAGTACTACTTTGTTATTCTTCACACTCATGTGGTGCAAGTGCTGTGGTTATCTTCTGCAAGGAATATTTTGTCAGATTCAAATGACGAGTAATTTCTGTGCACGTGTTGTATAAAGAGTTTTAACGGTGTGTGTAGAGTTGTGAAGGGAGTTCTAGTTGGAATCATGGCTTCAGCTCAACTTTACATAAGAATATGAGGATAATGGATAAAGCTCTCTGGTGGTCTGCCGATATATCGACCCAGTGCTTCCATCCTCCCAGACAAATCTGGTACCAATTTCTCGACCCCACAGAGATGGAAGGCTTGGTGGACCACGGGAGTGGGGATCGATCCCACGTGTGCGTTGCAGATCGCCTCGGACCACTGCGCCACAAGTGCCTATAAGAGTAGGAGCATGATTTTTTCTCTTGTATAAGAAGTGAGAAAAATAGGCGAAACATTTTGGAATGAAATGATGCAGTGAAATAGATCTGCCGCAGGTGATGTTTTATCTAAAGAAGTACTGTAGTTGTGGTGGTAAAGTGTTGTTTTTCAGTCTTTTACTGATATAGGAGGATATAAAGGTTGAAAGTAGTCGAATGAAGTCATTTTATGAGCTGTGTGAGCTGAGTAAGTTGCTTAAAGATGTAGTGGCTTATGGGGTACGGTAGCTGAAAGTGGTAACCAAATCTTTTAGCCGTCTTTTGCAGCCTGTAGTCTACGCTGCTCACTTTGTTTACGAGGCTGCTTCGTGTGGGTGGGAGCTAGTATTCTAGGATTTTAGAGAATTATTGTATGGTCAATTGGGAAGGCCTTTGTTTGCAGTAGAACCTTGTCATGCCTAAGAAACACCGTAGGAAGTCATCAACACGCAGAAAAGAGAGGAAGAGCAAAAGAAGCAGAAAGCAAAGGAAGTCGAAGTCGAGGAAATCACCGCATTCGCATAAGAAGGATCGTAAGCGAGGATCAAGGCATGATGATGGAAGAAAGGTAGTCAGAAATAGCAATTCATTTGGCTAATTCCTTATTTCTATTTTGTTAGCGAGAAGCAGTTTTCGTGTTGAAAACGCTGATTTGTTTGGAAATTCGTGAATCACCCTCTCGTGCAACACCGCAGGGTTGGAGAAAGGTCTACGACCTTTACTAATCCCTCTAGATAAACAACGCTGAGAAGTTTCCGAGCAATTCAGTATACATTCACCCAGCCACTTGGACGTGTTTATACAATCCAAGTTCTGATTTGGATTCTAAACATTGGCTTCGAAGAACTGGTGAGGTTGATTAACTCTTCGATTATTACCAATTAGTCTTTAATTTTAGAAGGACCACACCAGCCAGCACAAGAAACATGATGAAAACCGACCTCCTTCAATGAAGAAAGATCCAGACATGACCAATGCGGCGATGAATGAGGTTTACAAGTCTAAAATTCGGAGATTCGTTGAAGTCGCAGCCTCATCTTCCAATCCACAATACCCTATGTTTTTCTGTATTTTCTGTTTTGCCTTAGACTAAGTAGTAATTAAGTAACGAAAGGATACCGTGAATTCCTAGATTGGGGGGTGAATATTGTCACGTGTAGCTCCGCTCTTTGGTGATATCATCCGTGGTTTCTGAACAACCATAAGTGGCTGCAAAATAAAAGTTCTCTAACGATACTCCACTTATACGAGTATCATTTTCATCTTAATCAAACTCAGTGTGATGTCCTTTTAAGGAGATTGACTGGAATGGTTCTTGTTAAACGCGTGCATCCTTTCGACCATAATCGCTAGGAATGACGCCAAGCCATGCATTCCCAGCGGTGAAGTAATGCTCGCAAGATTATCTGTTTATGCATTTGAGAATTTTTGGAGGATTTTCAAATATGCCATGTTTTGGTGGATTCACTTCGTCTGTGGCTTTAACAGTGGTGGCACCATGGTCGTCTTTGTCGTCTAATGACACTGGCAGAAAGGAAAGGACATCCAGACTTCATTTTTTCAATAAAACGTCGTGCTTGTGTTAACTGAGAACTTTGAACCAACATACCGTTCGATCTGAAGACTTATATCACTCCTTGATGTTTATAAAATTCCTGAGACATCGTCTACGCTATGCCTCTTGAAATGACGACAAACTCGTGACAAAATGAAAACTAAATCGATCTTTATCTAACTAGGATCAAAAGATCTTGTATTTTCGTCGAGTGACGCCGTTATTTATTCCACAGTATCAGTGAACACGCGTGTGGCGCAGTGGTTGGAGGGGCCCCGCAACATACCGTTCCTCAGACGATCTTGTTGGTCCGATCTTGGCATTGAAATCTCCAATGATGACCTTGAAGAATGTATGGTCTTCTCTGTAGAACCTCTCCAAGTCCATGTAGAATGCTTCGACTTCTTCTTCGTCATAGTTTGGTGTTGGCACGTAAACGACGTAGATTGTCAAAGCTGGGGTGTTGATCCACATCTTTTTAATCGTGAACGTCCGATTCGGGTTGTAAACTGTTCGAACTAATTTCATTGACAGTTCATGGACAAACTCGTGTTGACGAGAACGCCGACACCACCTACGCCTCTACTGTCGCATGTTCCGAGGAACAGTTCTCCATTGTCATAGACAGCGTTGAATGGGTGGCGTCGTCTCGTCTCGGCCAAGCCGATGACGTCGTACCTTATCATTCTTGCTTGCATGGGCAAGTCTTCTATCGAGGACTCGGATGCAAGTGTACGTGCATTGTAGGTACAGATCGTCACCATAATTCTTGATCCAGGCAGTTTCCATTGGTCCTGAGATTTCAGCAGCCTCTGCGAACTCGTCCTACCCAACGCTGCGAAATTGGGGGCTCTTTTGTGGTCAGGGGAATGAGACCGGTTTTTTTTTAACTGTGTTCAGCGTATTTGATACCCACGTATAGCTTGCTGGACTCTGAACGTGGGGGCTGGTTATACTCACGGGTAGCTTGCCAGGCTCTCCCAAAGTGGACGTGGAGCTTATTTGTTGGAGGCGACTCCTAACCGCCTCCCATATACTTCCCTGTCACTTGATTGCAGGCTTTTGGCCAAATTGACTCGTAGAATACAATCCGCATAAAGCGAGAGCGCACCCACACACGCATGCATGAATACGCCTAGCAAATACAGAATGTATGTGCCAAATCGGCGCAGCAGAAACAGGGAGTCCATCCCCTGGATCCACCTACGTGTCAGGGAAGCAAAGGTCGCTTTTGGTCCGCGGTTAACCCCCTATCCGCCACCTGGGGACGCGCCACGTAGTCTCGCGACTAACCGGCTCGAGTTCCCTCATGTGAGGGAAGTCATGGATAAATATTTGAAATTATTGTTGACATTTTATTATGTCAAGTACGGGTAACATTTCTGTTTTAGCCGCTGAAGAGGATGTCGACGACGGATTACAAGGTGGACAGTGATTTGTTTCGCAGTAGAACACTGTAATATATCGAAGGCTTTAACAGTAATTTATCCAGTACTACTTTGTTATTCTTCACACTCATGTGGTGCAAGTGCTGTGGTTATCTTCTGCAAGGAATATTTTGTCAGATTCAAATGACGAGTAATTTCTGTGCACGTGTTGTATAAAGAGTTTTAACGGTGTGTGTAGAGTTGTGAAGGGAGTTCTAGTTGGAATCATGGCTTCAGCTCAACTTTACATAAGAATATGAGGATAATGGATAAAGCTCTCTGGTGGTCTGCCGATATATCGACCCAGTGCTTCCATCCTCCCAGACAAATCTGGTACCAATTTCTCGACCCCACAGAGATGGAAGGCTTGGTGGACCACGGGAGTGGGGATCGATCCCACGTGTGCGTTGCAGATCGCCTCGGACCACTGCGCCACAAGTGCCTATAAGAGTAGGAGCATGATTTTTTCTCTTGTATAAGAAGTGAGAAAAATAGGCGAAACATTTTGGAATGAAATGATGCAGTGAAATAGATCTGCCGCAGGTGATGTTTTATCTAAAGAAGTACTGTAGTTGTGGTGGTAAAGTGTTGTTTTTCAGTCTTTTACTGATATAGGAGGATATAAAGGTTGAAAGTAGTCGAATGAAGTCATTTTATGAGCTGTGTGAGCTGAGTAAGTTGCTTAAAGATGTAGTGGCTTATGGGGTACGGTAGCTGAAAGTGGTAACCAAATCTTTTAGCCGTCTTTTGCAGCCTGTAGTCTACGCTGCTCACTTTGTTTACGAGGCTGCTTCGTGTGGGTGGGAGCTAGTATTCTAGGATTTTAGAGAATTATTGTATGGTCAATTGGGAAGGCCTTTGTTTGCAGTAGAACCTTGTCATGCCTAAGAAACACCGTAGGAAGTCATCAACACGCAGAAAAGAGAGGAAGAGCAAAAGAAGCAGAAAGCAAAGGAAGTCGAAGTCGAGGAAATCACCGCATTCGCATAAGAAGGATCGTAAGCGAGGATCAAGGCATGATGATGGAAGAAAGGTAGTCAGAAATAGCAATTCATTTGGCTAATTCCTTATTTCTATTTTGTTAGCGAGAAGCAGTTTTCGTGTTGAAAACGCTGATTTGTTTGGAAATTCGTGAATCACCCTCTCGTGCAACACCGCAGGGTTGGAGAAAGGTCTACGACCTTTACTAATCCCTCTAGATAAACAACGCTGAGAAGTTTCCGAGCAATTCAGTATACATTCACCCAGCCACTTGGACGTGTTTATACAATCCAAGTTCTGATTTGGATTCTAAACATTGGCTTCGAAGAACTGGTGAGGTTGATTAACTCTTCGATTATTACCAATTAGTCTTTAATTTTAGAAGGACCACACCAGCCAGCACAAGAAACATGATGAAAACCGACCTCCTTCAATGAAGAAAGATCCAGACATGACCAATGCGGCGATGAATGAGGTTTACAAGTCTAAAATTCGGAGATTCGTTGAAGTCGCAGCCTCATCTTCCAATCCACAATACCCTATGTTTTTCTGTATTTTCTGTTTTGCCTTAGACTAAGTAGTAATTAAGTAACGAAAGGATACCGTGAATTCCTAGATTGGGGGGTGAATATTGTCACGTGTAGCTCCGCTCTTTGGTGATATCATCCGTGGTTTCTGAACAACCATAAGTGGCTGCAAAATAAAAGTTCTCTAACGATACTCCACTTATACGAGTATCATTTTCATCTTAATCAAACTCAGTGTGATGTCCTTTTAAGGAGATTGACTGGAATGGTTCTTGTTAAACGCGTGCATCCTTTCGACCATAATCGCTAGGAATGACGCCAAGCCATGCATTCCCAGCGGTGAAGTAATGCTCGCAAGATTATCTGTTTATGCATTTGAGAATTTTTGGAGGATTTTCAAATATGCCATGTTTTGGTGGATTCACTTCGTCTGTGGCTTTAACAGTGGTGGCACCATGGTCGTCTTTGTCGTCTAATGACACTGGCAGAAAGGAAAGGACATCCAGACTTCATTTTTTCAATAAAACGTCGTGCTTGTGTTAACTGAGAACTTTGAACCAACATACCGTTCGATCTGAAGACTTATATCACTCCTTGATGTTTATAAAATTCCTGAGACATCGTCTACGCTATGCCTCTTGAAATGACGACAAACTCGTGACAAAATGAAAACTAAATCGATCTTTATCTAACTAGGATCAAAAGATCTTGTATTTTCGTCGAGTGACGCCGTTATTTATTCCACAGTATCAGTGAACACGCGTGTGGCGCAGTGGTTGGAGGGGCCCCGCAACATACGCGTGGAGTCGATCCAAGCACCCATGGCCTATCAAGCCTTCCGTCCCTCCGGCGTCGGCAAATTGCTAACAGACTTGTCTGGGAGGATAGCGGTACTGGCTCAATGCATCGGTGGACCACCGAGAATCATCGTGAAGGTCAGATATGCATTCAATCACCTTCAAACCATACTTGGTGAAGTCGAATGCATGACAATGCAATCCCCTCAGGGTTTGATCAATGCCGAAAACTTTATCCTTTATCCTTTTTATCAGTGAACAGCTATGGCGATGTAGTGTTGCAACGCACGATCTTTTTTGTTTTGGAAGGAAGTTGTAAGAGAACTTAGCAGTTGACTTTCGGTTTCGGTTTCCGTCGACTAAAGTTGCTATACAGAATGTATCCAGCTATTGTTGGACGGGTCAGAAACTCACTCTGAAAAGTCGAGGAAGATGATCAAAACAAAGCACCGTTGACACTCACAGCAGGTTTATAAAACCCGTGGTCAGTAGGATTATTGTCGACATCCTACCATCGAACTTACCATTTCTGCTTTGCTACGTGAAAACAAGTAGTTCAGATGCAACAATGACTTGTTTTTTAGGCTCATCGTTTACTCTTAAAGGACTCCTAAGTTATTGCAGGAAGCCCTGGCAACATTTGTAGTTTAAGTTAACGCTCCAGCTTTGTAATTATGTTCCAACTATCTACTGATGAGTTCTGACAGCAGCTCACACTTAACTAGGAATCCCATTAGATGAAATCAGTGGCTTTTGAGAGCCTCTTAACAATCATACTATCCTATGTTGTAGATTGATGGAGATCACAAATCTAAGAGGTTAGAACCAGTGCACAATGAGGCTGTTCAACGAGGAAAAATGTACAGTGCAGTTGCTTGGATCGACTTTGAATGGTTTTCGTTGAATGAATGGAGTACAGTAACTTCCAATAGTTTACCTCATTTATTTTGCTTGAGTTGGACACTTCTTGTATTCTATACGTCTTTATCGTCCACAAAGGGCTTTGAACATTTTGCTAGTTATTTCGGTTGCTCCTTGACGACTTCGCCTTTTTTAAGAATTTAATAGAATGCCAGTCGGATCGATCTTCTCACAATCTAACCGAGCGACGCAGTCCCACGTGGATTGGTGGTGAGGCGCTGAACAGCATGTCACATCAGAACCCTGCTTCATGATAGACTGCATCGTTAACCACTGCGCTTTTAATACTGAAGACCAAAAGCGTGCTCGTAGTTTGTACTGTGTTGGCTACCAAATTATATGGAACCTAGAACGTTATTAAACAATTTCTTATCGCTCTTTATCAAATAACTTCAACTAGTGAACTCGTACCCCCCAACGGCCTTCCTCCTCATCGTTACTGGGAAGTGTTCCTGGAAGTCGGGCTGCGATGTACAGTGAGGGATTCATAAGATGGGGTCTCTTAAACTAAGAAGGGGTTCGGCGTTTCCGTCAAGGGAGTAAACCAATACCAGGAACCACCACTGTCCTGGTATCAAAGTCGCATAGTGACAAAATCTTCTGATCCACTAGGGCCGCAGCTGCTTGGAGTGGTGACGACCTGGGGCAGACTTTAGCCAGGCTGTCTCGGCACTTCAGGGAACCACAATGACTTAAACAGCAAATCTGCGGAAAATGGAGATTATTCTGGGGTCCGCATAAAGCAGTGAGGACGGACCATTCAAGTGTCAAGTAAGTGAACTCGTAAATGCAGAGGTTCAATGTGAGCTTGTCTCATCTCGCCGGAAAATGTACGACGCTATTTCTATTAGAGCACACCCTATTCGATTTTTGTTGAGTGGATCTAGGAGTTTCCAATGTAGACTTATCGCTGTTCAATATAGTTTTGCACTTTAGAACCTTGGAAATGTTGTACTGGTGAGAAATCGAGGCAAAACTTCACGTGCTTCTGAGACAAATACTATCAATCCAAATCGTCAGAAGGGACCCACGCCAACTAGTATGTATTTCGATTTTGATTTCCTTGTTTATAGAAGGGCAGTTAACTATTCTCGCTAGCAAACTGGAACCGACAAGCAGCTCTCGAACACTTAGGGCCGCTTATGATAAAGCTCGTATGCAAGGAAGCGTATCCATCCATCTGTGCACTATGCAAATCCGAAAGCAATAAGTCGCTCCATCAGACAACGGAGAAGGATTTCATCTTTGAAATCCATCTGTACCGCAGGCTTAGTATATGGTTGCATTCGGTCTACATTCAACCTTCCATATCTTTCGAGGGGTGGGATCACATAGTTTGTGAGTAACCGGCCTGAGATCCTTCACACAAATGGGATCTGTGTATTGCTACATCTCCAACACAATTAGATACAGTATTTCTGAGAGGCCTGACTAAGGATCACGCACTGATGTTGAGCTCCACTATCACTGGTATCTTTAAATTGGTAGCAGATTCATCTGGGATGTAAACAGCACTAACTTGATGCATTGGTAGGGGATCGCAATTCGTTTTCTGCTTTATTGGTTTTATTGTGATTAAAGTTTTATAAAGGAATGAGCAAAATTTGTAGAGTGCTGTCAACTCCTACCCATCAAAAAACAAATATTCTCCATTCAGATGTAACAGCGGCTCGGACACTGAAAGCGAGAGACCAGGGAGCAGTTCGTTCAGATGCAACAGCGGCTCAGAGATTGAAAGCTAAGGACCAGGGGGTAATTGTTTGTTTTTCGCAAAGGAAATAAGCAGTCATATGATAGAAAGTAACAGGGAAAAATTCGTCAAAAACGCTTTGGATAGAAATGAACAAACTTTAAACATCTTAACAGCTCAGACATAAGGTCTTTTTTCAGCCCAGAACAACTTCTATCACTAGATACACCCCAATGCCATCTTCCGGCACCACGACGAAACGAGAAGGTTATGACGTCTGTAAAGTCTTCCATAATTAAAAAAAAATTTGTAATTTTTAAGAAAACATGCATGGATCTGGATATCCACCGTCTGATGTAAATATGGCTCCATTATCCAGAACTACACCGCTTTCCATTGCTAGGGCACCGATATCATCAGGTACTTCCGGATCGACAACAACTCAAGCTGCCACCACCGGTAGTACTACACCTCTTGCTGCCACGACGACTGGCACGACTACCGTTGGAACGACTGCTGCCACAACAAGCGCACCTCGACCCTCAAGTGTTTCTCTTGAGAAAACAGATGAGTTGACGAGGAAAGAAGTAGGTAAGCATGACGAACATATATTACAGTCGATATTAACGTCAGGCTGTTAGAAAAGCCATTTCAATCCGAGTCCGATTAATTATTTTACTACTTTTCAATACATTTAAGTTTAAACACTTGGCGCATTAGGCTTTTGAGTGCTCAATAACGATAAAGCTCATTTGAGAAGGTGATAGCAGCACGGTCGCGAAGACAACTCGTGTTTTGGCTTATGGTGTTGACCCTATAGATAGATAGCCGAAGCGCGGTATGAGGTCAGTAAAGCTGGGGTGCTTGTAAGCAAAAATAAAAAAATAAAGGATAAAGCTCTCGGCGTTGATCAATCCCTGAGGGATGCGCCATGCATTCGACTTCATTAAGCATCGCTGGAGGTGATTAAATGCATATCTCGCCTTTACAATGGCTCGCGGTGGCCTGCCGATGTATCGAGCCATTGCTGCTATCCTCCCAGACAGTCTGATACCAATTTGCCGACCCCGGAGGGATGGAAGGCTTGGTGGGCCATGGGCGCATGGATCGATTCCCGTGCGTGTCGCAATGGCGCCTCCAACCACTGCGCCACACTCGCCATAAGCAAAAATATGGCGCAAAATACAAATATTTTAAGAGTAATAATAAAGCAACCTAATACAACCAATATCCTTTATCTCAATATTCTCACAGTAAGAGATCCCTGACGATTCGTCAAATTGAAGGGATTTGTGAGACAACCACTTGAGCTTGTTCCAGCACCTTACCTAGAATGCAACCATAACATCGATTAGCCGTCAGATTTCAGCAAGATGTTAACTGGAGTCATGGGCGAAAATTTCTGTTTATGAAGCAAAACATAAACAAAAAGGTTAAAAGAAAGTAGAAAAAGGCAAAAATATGTAACTGAAGACTTCCACACACAGAAAGCGCAATGAGGTTCGAGGTTGACATGCACTAAACGGTCACTACGGTTTTCATAATCTCAATTTTCACAATGTATCACAGATTGTGATTTCATTGTGTTGAACATTGCGATCTTAACTACCGCCTCAGACTTACTGGGTTCTATGTCGACTTGTGCTCTCCAGATCAATCCCGTTGAAGGATGATTGCTGATGGCACTGATCGATAGAATACTTACTGAGAGATAGGCGAAGCGAGAGACGCGCATGGTGTGGTGGTGAATGCGTTAACCCCGGAAAGGCTATAGCGCGTTCGTTCTCCACCGCAGACACCTGCGGTCCCGAGTTTTGCGAATATCTCAGCATCATTTTTGTTGTATCACAAGTAATACACTGCCATGAAAACTGTAATACACCTTAAATAAAAAGTTAACAAAATTCAAATAATTCATAAAACCTATAGTAGAGCATCAATATCTGGAGCAATCTGCTTTTCTTTTGGAAATTGTGGTGCAGTCCATATTAGTGCATATCGTTCTTATAAATTAGAAGACCTGTTGTTGATAAAAAATATTCATACTGTAAGTAGATCCTGAAAAGTCCGGAAGTGACAAAGCACAGAAATGGAGGGCGTATATGGAAAAGGCGATAGAAGGTGGAAGTGAAGCAATGCAGGTTAACCGTACACTTTTCATATTTCTAATTGTTATGACTTCCAGCTGAGCTTTTAAGGCTGATTTCCGTTTGATTCGAGGATATCTCCCACCTATCGCGACACGTACTGCTTTTGACGCGAACATGGAGAAAAACAGATTTGAAGGTTTGTTCTAGATTGCAGTCATGCGCCAGTACCACATAAAAAGCGTCGCTGCTATTGTACCGTGTCGCTTTTTTTTGCGTCTTGAAAGTATTAGATCTACGAATAGATTCCGTGAGGAGTTGGAGGAGTACTGAGAGACCTGTTGTGGATTCATCAGAAGTTGCTTGAACTTTTTCCAGGATAGAATTTTTTTACTTATTCATAAGCAACACATTATGACTACTTATTTAGTTGATACCTGAACGGCCCGTTCTCACTGGTTGTGCGAGCTCCAGTATAATCTCCATTTTTCGGAGATTTACTGGTCAAACGGTTGTGGTTCTGTGGAATTCCGAGGTCACCTTGGCCAAAGTCTGCCTCAGGTCTTCACCACCACAGGCAGTCGCAGCTCTTGTGGATCAGAGGGAGAGTTGCCGCAATGCGATCTTGATACTAGAACAATTAATCGAATAACGGAACTCTGTCTACGTCCTACTTAGAAAGTTGTGAAGCTGCCAGTAGTGACTTCTTTACAGTACCCATAATGACATCGAAAGAAACCAGGTAAAAATCGTCTCGGCCAGAAGAATAGGAAGCGGGTAGCTCGGTGATCGCGTCCATTACATGGATATCTAAATCATCGAGGAGATGGCTCGACCCCTTCCGGACCCACCAAGCCCCTCGATTGTTCGAGGCCGTGAAATTAACACAATACTTGTCTGAACATGTCCACTCTTGATAATCTATGTGGGGACGTCCCAGTGCAGTGGTCTCGGATTTTAGTGAGCATCGACTCGACCAGCACCAAACGTAACGAAAGCCAGAAAATTCTTAAACAGCAATGGAAGTCATGTGCAAAAGAACATTAGAAGACTTTCGTTGATGATGGATGAGAGTAAACGAAGTGCAAGAATTGCTGGGATTCAGTATGGATTCAGTGCAATGCATGTGATACCGGATCATGCAATAATAATAAGTGGAAACTGTGCTTGGTCTTCTACCAAAGATGATAAGCTGTCATGCTTTCCGGCGGAACACAACGAAGTCATCTAATTCTTATTTCACACGTCATTACCATCTTGACTGGCTGTTTTTCAGTATCTTTCCAAGACTGATCGTAGAGCCATTCCAGCATCTTCAATGAAACCCAGACAGAGTGGTACATTGGCTAAGGATTTCGCTAATCTCACATGTTGAGCAAAATGTTTTACCCTCAAAGCAATTCCTACAGGGATATCCACCAATCGTGCAATATTGGACAGTCAGATCTAACGAATTAACTCTGTAGAGTTACAAACTGCCATAATTTCTCTAGTTCTTCTAGTTCCGAAGCCTTTCCTACGTCATATTCCCAATTGCAGATCTTTAGTGTTGGTTGAATTGATCGAAAAACATAGTTGATCGAAGAAAATAGGCTATGTGTGCTTCGATTTCAATGCAACACATACTTCAGAGTTTACATACAGAGACAATCGTACAGTTAAACATCGTGAAAACTTGCTTGATACTGGTCGAAAACTTCAATCAACATAATATCTATCCGATTAACGCTAAATTATTTATCCCTATCATGAGAGATTCATTCATATAGATTCATGAGATTACCCTCAGGCTTAATCAAATGTATTGGATCCGACTCCGTTGCAAAATTAGTCATAGAATGTTTGAAAATTTATTAAAATTAGTCGAAAGGCATTCAACATACATTCTTACGAAAGCTCAACTATGGGTATCGTACTAGTGCAAAAAGAATTTCAATTATCACCACAGATAACCATCTCAACAACACCACTCTTGCAGACGTCGTGTGCATTGACCAGACTAGAGTGCGGCTCAACTGTGGTTCCTACATACATGCTAGCTGGGTGAACATCTCGCCTACCAAGAAGGTAAACATTTCTATATGTATTTTTTCTATAATATTAAAATTTCTATAATATATTAGTGTATGTCGTATATTAGGCCACACTAGTGAAAACATGAATGAAATCCCTTTCAAATAATTAACCGCCTAATCGCGGCCTTATGATCCTGGGTGCTGAACTCTGGTTCACAATTTCATTCATACTGTATCGTGGTCCAGGGTTCAGAGTTCGAAATTTTCGTTTGGAAAATAATCTGGGAAACCCATGTAACAAGAAGGCCTGGTGAGCGACCCATGGCTATTTTTCAGCAGAAAACAGTCGAAAAGGGCACCATATCAAAAGCACGATGCCGTTCGTAGCTTTTTGCGCAAGCATAGCCCTGGTGCTCACGGGGACGAATGGAATTTACTGGTGCCTGCCCGAGTTAGTGGACGATCAATGTGTTTCTTGGTGATCCAGAAGACTATTTATACACCATGCAAAATACTTGTTACGCTTTAGCAGCGACGGCCCATAACATTGGCAAAACAAAGCAATTTATCTATTCCTCTCATTGATATACACCTTTTCGATTTCCGATTATATCTAGTTATCATTCGTCTGTGGAAAATGTTTCCAATCTTCTCAATGGTACCCTTCAGGTGATTCTCACACAACTTCCCGTTCGTGAAAGTGGTGGGGAGTTCTGGCAAATGATCCTTGAACTGGACGTGCAGGCGATACTCCTAATACTCACGCATGCCGAATACAATATGTTCCATGGGAACTGGGCATTTCCCGCCGAGCAGTACGTTATTACATCTCATTTCCTAAAAAGAAACGATCTGAATCTCTCACATAATGAATTTCTCCGCTATACACCAAATAGAGAGTGAAGATAGCCCAACCCATAAAATCAGCATAACGATTTCTTTCGAATACGCTGAACTATCAGCTTTAAAGCTTTCGGTTAGCATTCAAATTTGTTCAAGAAAAAGTTGTGTCGACCATTTGTAGCGTAGGTGTGACACGATCTTATCGTAAACGGTGATGTCCTTCATTTCAGAGATTTTCTTCACTTCGATAGAACTCACATACGGGTCGGGGAGTTCAAAAGAGTCGTCATTGATCGTGACTGGACAATGCACGTGATATGTGTGCGAACCGGTGACATCAAAAGGTTACATTTTCAAAGTATTTGAAAATCTCCTTATTTTCAAGGCGCCAGGTCACGTGTGATCGTAAGGCCTTAGACTTTCTGGTTCATCTTTACTTATACCAATCCTTAAACTGTTCGCTCTAAGGTTTATACATATGCATCACTATTCTGGTTGGACCCATGGCAAACAACCGACTCGAATTCTCGACATTTGGAAGATCCAATCCACATTTAGGTGGTCCACATTCATCACAGTTCTTAGTAGGATTTTTTTTTTACAGTAATAGTCTTAAGAATAATCCTTTAATAAATAAAAATAATACTTTGTCACATACTCTTCTATGGATACTCAAAACTTTTCATAATTTGATAGTACACTGATTTGTATTAAGTTTCAGAAAATATGCCTATCCGCACGTCTATATGAGCTTGTCTGGTTGTGGTCGAGCCGGTACCTACGCTGCATTCGAGGTAATCCTCAGAATCCGAAGAGACACTCATTTCTAATAAATCAAACCTCAATTTCGAAATCAATAACGGCAATAAGTTGCCGTTCAATCTTAGGAATGTCGACAGAAGAGAGTCGATCTCCTCTATCGCATAAGAAAAGTTCTCATGGATGCTAGCTAGCTTCCAAGAAATGCATATAACGACAAATCGGTTGTAGCTGCAGAACTGGACTGCCGAACCAAGCGATCCATTTGCATATAAAGCACTGCACAACCTTGTTACTTCGGTTAGGACGTATTTAAACCCTTGGGTAGACCTAGTGTTATGCTAAGCAGTAATGGAGGAAATTTGACGAGTCTTCGGAGTCTCACCGTGTCAAATGGTCGCGCGGTGTACCGCCTCAAACTACTGGTGACATTCGTCTTGTATAGTGGCGGTTCTGATGAAGGCGACGGCTCCGAAATGTTAGCCACAATAAAGTTTCCTAACAAAGTCGAGCAAATTTAGCAATAAGATAGGATATTGGCCCACTAGACTGAGGTTAAATAAAAACCATTATACCGACATCATTGATTATGACTGTACCCACAGGACAACCGACTGATGCCATTGCTTAATCCATAAACGATGAAATTCTTGTTAATATTATGTGGCTTCAAAAACATCGTGCTCTTCGGATGGATCTTCTGCTGCGATTTTGATCGCGCTCATTAATTTTCCATTCCAATTAATAAATATCTAGTCACTATGAAAGAAGTCCTTAACGTAAGAATTTGTTTTAGATCGCTCATGAACGTCTTCATTCGGACAGTTTCATTAAAGTGAACATCAATGATTGTATATGTCGAGCTCGCAATGGCCGTATGCATGCCGTACAACGCCCTATACAAATGCAGACGATACATGCGTGTATTATGGAACACATTATGGCCACTGTTAGTCATCTAAGCATAGTTTTAACTTTCTACCGTATTAAAGACGCCCATAGCCCACCAAACCTTCAATCCCTCTGGTGTCGGCAGATTGGCATCAGACTTCTCTGGGAGGCTAGGAGCATTGGCTCGATATATCGGTAGGCCACTGCGGATCATTGTAAAGACCAAATATGCATCCATTCACCTCCAAACGATGCTGAATGAAGTCGAATGCATGGTGCATCCCTTAGGGATTGATCAACGTCGAGAGCTTTATCCTTTTTATCCTTTTACCGTATTAGAGGACATAAAATCGTCCAATGTTGATCAATTCCTTAGCAATGTGCAACGCATTCGAGTTCACCAGACAGCAGGGATGATTGGATGCGTATTTGTCCTACACATGGACTTATTGGAGTCTATGAACCTTCAAGTCAGTGTTTTTATCCTCTCAGGCAAGTCTACTAAAGTTTTTCGATTGCAGAGGGATGGAAGGGTTGGTGAATCTTGGGCGTAGAATCGAACCACAGATCGATCTAGTGTGTATTGCAAGGAACTTCTATCCACTATGCTGTACGCGTCCCACCACCGTACATGCTTCCAATAAAAAACACGGCTTCCTATGCGCTGTTTAAGAATAGTTAAGCTGTTCAGCTTATCATAAGACTCGTCGATGATTTCAGAATTATTTTCAGAAATTCGCTTCACAGTTATCTCCGAAGACAGTGAGTAAATACGAAGAATATAGCACCAGGTTTAACAAATGCGCAGAATTGCAAGAAGATATGCCATGACACCTGACTTCCATCATTTCTTATCTTCGAAACTTGTTCACTCATGTCGTTTGACGATCCATCTCATTATCGTTCAACACAGCCACATATTAAAAATTTTAAAAAATCCTCACATGACTTAAGGAAAAATTGTTTCCAAAATGGACATTTGTTATGGACATACTCGTATGAGGACCTGAAACGACCTCTTTAGCAATCAAATATGATTGCCGTGTTTTCCAAATTAAAAAGGACATGGGGTACCTGGCACTAGCCCCTACTGGAGATTTAAATTGTTCACCTCTGCAAGGACGCGGAAATCAACGCAGGCTCAGAAGATTTATCTCTTTGCTCAGCATAGGCGTATATACGCATAACTTAAAGATATTCGAAGAGATTTCAGTTCCTATTGAACAGACCCAGAGTTCCACTCTTCTTCTTGAACTTTTCCGTTGGTGAACTCTTGTCGCAGTTTTCATTGGTCGCTGTCAATGACATCTTCGAATCACCAGTAGAACCTCGTCGGAGATCATCAACCTTATAATTGTACTACAGTTCAAGTTTCATTAATTCCCAAAATCTAAAGGCAACTAGAGCAAACCTCTTGTTTAAGTTTTTCCAGCTCAGCTTTGCGTAGCTCAATCTCCTTCTTCAAGTCATTTTCACGAAAGTCCAACTAAAACTATAAAGTATAGACAAAAAATATAGAAGTCTTATGTATCGAAATCCTCACCCTAGCTACTCTTTCGTTTATCTTGGCTTCTCGATCGTTAACCCTGTCAGCGAATGTCTATAACATAGGTTCGTATGCTTAAATCTTTAAAGATTTTTTCTAAAAGCAAAAAACAATAAGACCAACAGTCTTTAAAATTAAATGCAAAACCCATTCCATTGGCAATGTTTTTTTTTAATTGAGGAAAAAATGCTCTACTGTTTCGCACTCATAATGTGGAACAATGTCGAAGCAGACAATTCGGAAAACTTGGAATTGAAACAATTGTTTTAAGACAAGAAAACGCTCTCTGGTCGGATTTCAAGAAATTGGATTTAACCACGAAAAGAAACGAAAAGAACACGTCGACAATAAAGTTGAATAACCATGGAAAAAAAGTACTCGGAAATCCTATACGACCAAGAAAACGCAATCTGCTATGACTCGCTACAATCGGGTGATATGGATAAAAGGACAAAGGATGAAGCTCTGCGTTGACCCTGAGGGATACGCCATGCCTTCGACTTCATTAAAGATCTTTGGAAGTGATTGAATGAATATATCTGGCTTTTACAATGACTCAGAGTGGCCCACCGAGGCACTGAGCCAGTGCTGCTCTCAGACAAGCCTCTCAGACAGGTTAGGTACTCATTTTTCAATTCCGAAGGGATGGAGGGGTTGATGAGCCTGATTCAGGGATCGATTCCATGTGTGGTGAAGGGCGCCTTCGACCACTGGACTACACGCGCCGTTCGTTATGTGGATAGATGGCGTTATTTGCGTTCTTGCAGCCCAATTTCTCGATAGTAACATGAAAAGACCTGAAGTGTGGCTGAAAATGTTACTCGATATGACGAGAACCAATTAGAGTCTGTATGATCACTACCACACCCCGCACTCAATGCAAGGTTTTACGATACAAGGGTTTCTTAGCACTCATTTTTCTGGGCACAAAGGCGATACGCTTCGAAGCCAGCCTGGTTCTATCGCAGTGTTACCTACTTACTAAGTGTTACTCAGAATATTGTTCAAATTAAACAAAACTTGTATAAAACCTATGAAATTGTTCATAAGATTAATGTAAACATGGAAAGGACATGAGAATTAAAAATATAACAATTCGTTCACCTTAATTTCAAAGTTGTAAGCGATTCTCTAAAGAAAACAATATCTAGGACTGATGCAAACCTTTTCAAAGGCTCGCTTTTTCTCAGCCAATTCATTTTCCTTCTTCTTTCGATCCTCTTCCATCTGCGTGAATGGATCTCTGTAAGCTCAAAGATGGGCTTTATATAACTCTTTAAGTGCAAAAATTCCCTAATATAGAACCTCAACAACGTGAGGCATTAGGTTCTTTCACTTTCTAAATGTACCTATCCATGGCGTGCTTGGGTAGCTTATCCATTTGACGAAGTCGGAAATTCTCATAGTGCACTGAACGAGTCACATCAATCATATCGATCAGATTCGTTCTAACAACCATGTCTCGTAGAAGGAGAAAATCGTTATGCGCCATATTCTCGACTTCAACAACTCCCCATGGGTACTCCCTAAAAAGCTTCGCATAAACCCACACTTGAGAGTATCCACTTATATCAGTAGTTCCTTAAAAAGTCAACTACAAGGTCAAAGAAGCGCATAGTAACCTATATCTTATTTTCTTTCCAGCGTCCTCTTTCAACATATTACTGCCAACTATGGCAAATGGCAACGAACTCTTAAGCCTTTCAATGGCAGCCTGAAAGAGAGTTGATAACGCCGTCTACAAGGAATTCGTAGCGATGACGGATCATGATCCTAGAAACCAAGTCTTTCTCATCAGTAAATACTAAACACTAACGACTTAAAACGGAAGAATACTCAGTACCTTGTCCTTCTCGTCCTCATTTTCAGGGAACTTGTACAATTTAATATCGTTTGCAGCTATATCTTTATTGATCTGGAAAACTAATCAATAACAGAATTTTGCTGGTTAGTATGATCTAACTTTCTTTTTCACCTTGACTATGACAAACAAGCAAGCGTTCATGTATACTGCTGACCTGAGCCTTGAACCTTTTTAACTCGTCTTTCGTGAGACAGTCT
The DNA here is from genome assembly GCA_009735665.1 of Angiostrongylus cantonensis. Classification (NCBI taxonomy): domain Eukaryota; kingdom Metazoa; phylum Nematoda; class Chromadorea; order Rhabditida; family Metastrongylidae; genus Angiostrongylus; species Angiostrongylus cantonensis. The sequence goes on along the minus strand of MQTX01000143.1, from coordinate 248,150 downwards.
GCCTTGGCAATAACAGGAACGATGTTTACACGTGTATGAAGTTGTTTCATGAACTCGATATCCAGTAGCTTCAAGCTACAAAAAAAAAATTGTTGGCAGAAAAAATAAGGAAGAGATTTTACCAACAGTATATCTCTTCATTGAATAAACCAAGCCAAAAAGCCAAAAAACTACCCATGACCACTTGGTTCGATGAAATACAGACATAGATGCACACATTTGTCCACCGGTCTATCTCTTCTCTCGATTTTAGTCTCTTCACAAAAGAATTCCAAGAATTTCCCATCGACGTAGTTGATTATAGGCTCCCAGCTGAAAAAAAAAGACGAATGAAACATCCCAGCTTTCACAAAAAACGAGCAGTACTATGTACGAGTATCCTCAATGAAATGTACCAATATCATTTTCGATAAAAACCCCCTCATAAATCAATGTGAAATACGTGTGCGCTTCAAATTGTTAAGGTAACATCTCAGTGCTCTGATGGGCTGGGCTAAAATCGGGTCATTGCGATAAAAATGGAGAAGACGCATATTAGAGCGATGTAACTGCGTTGCATGTAGAACCCTATCTATAGTAAGCTACAGTGCTACTTTCAAGAACTAATAACGAAAACATTGTTTTTCGAGAATTAATTCAAGGTAGACAGAAAACTAAGGGCGCGTGTGGTGCAGTGGTTGGAGGCGCTACTGCGGCGCGCATGTGAAATGCGCCCATGGCCCACTAAGCCTTCCATCTCTTCGGGGTCGGCAAATTGGTACCAGACTAAGTCTGGGAGGATAGCAGCACTGGCTCCATACATCGGCAGACCACCGCGAGTCATTGTAAAGGCCAGATATGCATTCAATCACCTCCAACGATGTTTAATGAAGTCGAATGCATGGCGCATCCTTCAGGGATTGATCAACGCCGAGAGCTTTATCCTTTTTATCCTTTAGACAGAAAACTAGCTGAGAGAAAAGCGAAACGAAAGACCCGCACCCGGAAAGGGTGAAAGCGCGTTCGCTCCGCTCCCCACCGCATACACTTGCAGTCCGCAGTTTGCAAATATCTCAGCATCATTGTTGAAAACAGTGTGTTTTCCGCGAATTAATGCACACAACTCCACTTTTTTCTACATTTTTAGCAATGTTTTCTTTGAATGCTGTACCACTATGTTTCAACAGAAAGCTTACTTTATACACTTTCGCCATGAATAGTTGAATTATAACATGTGCAGTGGTTTTGACAACCGTTAAAGGTTAGAATTTCAGTGACCAAGACAGTTATCTCGACAAAACCACTTTTACGAATCCAAGGTCGGTTGTAGGGGCTAATTCGACGTCGAAAGCGAAGATCTGCTATTGACGACGGTGAATTGAATGTCGTGGTAGAAACAAATGCATACACAATCATTCAGAAACCTGCAGAAAAGCTCGATTCAACCACGCCAAATGTTTCACGGCATCTAAGGAGAATTGGAAAACCGAAAAATTTCGACAAATGGATGCCGTACAACTTGAAGGGAAAAAAATCGCCGTTTTGAAGTATCGTCGCCGCTCCTTTGCACAACAACAACCGGTTTCTTGAAGATATTGCGACTAGCGACGAGAAATGAACCTCTCCTATAACTGGATAGGTCACTTCGGTGATTCGGCCTGCTCAACAGTACGTCGCAAAGCCAAAATTCCAACGAATGGCCATAGTGACCGTTCAGTGCTCTCCAGCTGGTGTGACCCTTCAAGGTTTCCTCAACCTGCGTGAAACGATTACGGCGACGAAAAGCACCACAAAGTTCAACGTCGACATATGGCACTGGTTAACAGAGAGGGACCAATCTGTCTTGACAACGCGCGGCCACACAACGCACTGAGACCGCAAAGGTTAAAAGAAGCGCGGCCACAAAATCCTCGCTTAGTCATTATACTCGCCGGACCTCTGACTTACCCGTTATCACTTCTGCAAGTATCTTGATAACTTCCTCTGCGAAGAATGCCTCAAAAATCAAGTCGAGGCTGAACCTGTCATCAAAGACTTTGTGCTCTCAGGAACTAAAGAGTATTGAACAACCGGAATAATAAGCCTGTTACTTGTTGACAAAAAATTAGGTTCTAACAGTGAGGTATGCATTTTGAAAATACAAGTTAAAATCATGTATTAAAGTTCGAACAACTGCCTAGGGGCAGAGAGACACGGATGATCCATCGTCATCGTTTCAGGACGCCAATAATTAAAGTAGGTTCACATACAAGTTAAGAAATCTGTATGTACATATACGTTAATATATTCGCGTGCATACAAT
>MQTX01000143.1:192489-244197 GCA_009735665.1 Angiostrongylus cantonensis | reverse complement strand
TATATATACATATTTATATAATATATATATATACATTTTATATACATATATATATGCAAACATATAATTTGATGGAAGACAAATAATCTAGGAAATCTGAACAGAAATAAAGAGTTAAAAAGACGTAAATAAGCAAATGAACGTCGCATGTGGTGACCGAATGAAAAAAAAAATATGCAAAGCTTTAGTTAGACTTCGCCCTGGGTCAAGCAGGCCTTTCATCACTCCAGCAGTTGGAAAATTAGTACCAGACTCGTTCGGTAAACCCTTATTATCCATAGAGGCTTTCAACCAAGACCTACGAATGCACTATCACGGCTATCCCAAGTACGAAAGGCGAATCGACTCGACCAACATTCATGAAGAATAAGACACCGTATTAACTTCATTCCGAGTTTTAGTGTTCAAAACACTATCGATGGGAGAAACTACAAAAATAAAGCATATTAAACCAATTAAAAAAGCCTCACCATCGAGTGTTATTGACAGCGTCTCCAAACCCTGGTGTGTCAACCAGCGTTAAATTGAGCTTCACAGTATTTTCAACCAGCATCACCTAAGAATTAAAGATCTTTAGATCTTATTTGGAAAATATGTATTGTATAGAACCCAATATAATATATATAGTATAGAACCCAATATAATATATACAGTACAGAACCCAATATAGAACCCATAAGTGGTGGAGTTATTTGTCTGTCTTACATGCTTCTCTTCGATTCTGACTGTCGATACAGTTTGCCTTGGTGCCTCCTTCATATCGTGAATTTCCGCTAAGAATAATGTATTGATAAAAGTGGACTTTCCAAGTCCACTTCGACCTAAAACACGAAATACAATTTGGAGCGTGGACATTCTAAGGATTACTAAATATATAGCTAACCTACTACCATGAGGGTAAAGTTAAAACCATCCTTAATCGCTCTACGAAAGACCTGATTGGGAAAGTTGGCAAACCCCCAGTAATTCTGGGATTCCGTGAGTGTTGAGCGCGGTTCGTCGAGCTTAGCTCGACTCATTGCTGAAAACAAAAGACGGACCAAATCAAGAAATAAAAGTTTTAAGGCATAGAATTTCGTTTTCCACAACAGTATTTCACAAGATTGTTGGTAAGATTAAGGACACATACTGCCACTACGAAGAAACAGCAGAAGCTCAAAGAAAAAGAGCCTTTTAAATGAAGAATAAAAAAGACGGTGATGAAGTGGTTATGCAAGAGAAACATGAACAACAACTCTCAGCAGGGGACCTTGAGGTTCTGACCGCATCTCGCGAAGTTTTGACTTATTGTTGCAAACATAAATCTCAGTAATGAACAGGACACTATTGGAAAAGATCCATATCAAAATTGTAGATTGGAAATACCCGTTTTAATGTAAAACTATAGGATACTAGAGTAACATTAAGCTACATAGTCGATATATTCATTTATAAATTCTTATGAACTGATCTTGTCGAGCCGATACGAGGTTGGTACAAATTGTCGTCGTTGTTGTTGTGGCTCGATGGCAGACGTCTTGGCGATTTCGCCTTCCTCATACACTCGATTCCGCTGCGGACCAACCAATCCTCTCATCCCTCTGAGGTCGAGAAATTGGTGCCGGAATTATCTGCGAAAAAAAATCACTCTCTGGATTCCAAATGGGAACGCTCCAGACCGGCTACCTCAGGACTTCAGGGAGAATCGCACGACCAGCATTCTACGACATTCCAGATGAAATGGAAATCCTCATGTAGCAATCGAAGCTACACGTAAAGGTTGGAAGACCTTCGCGGACGATGGATGCAAGGAGACGAATCGAATGTGAGAAGTGCTGGGATCCGCACAATAGATGTGAAGACGGACCAAATAAAAATAAAAAAGTCGGACTTTTGAGTTGTTAATCTATATAGTTGGATTCCGCCTACTACATCACGGCTCATCAGTCGGTCAACTAATTGCAGTAATCACTGTTATGCTGGAAGAAAGCTAGTCGTAAGGCAGCAAACCATGTCAACCAAAAGGGCCAACTACTGCACGTGGTAAACACCTAGTAGATAACAATTTATAATCTCGAGATCCCAAAGAAAAAGTGCATTCGGTCAGCAATGGAAATGTGAATGAGAACAAAAAAACGACAGACCCTCAACCGCCGTTGGAGCCACAAACGACCCCGACTACATCGATGGGATGATTAATGAAAGGCGATGAACAGAAATTGTATTGGAGTCTACACGACATGTGTGGACTGGCTCTCTAAGCACCTACGGATTTATCTTATCGAGGTTCATGGTACAACTGTTTTCTCCGAAATCCTTAGCTTTATCTTTCTTTACTGACTATCTCCTTTCCTCCAATGCGTGTTCTCTTCGTGAAATCAACAACGGTGACGAGACGGGCCTTACTAATTGCCGGTATCGATAGGATGTATTAAAATAAAAAAATTTCTATGGATGAAACTGGTATTAAAACGGCAAATGATGAAAACAGGCTTGACATTCACAGTCGTACGAATCAATAGAAAGAGGAATTGCGCAGCTGCTAGGGAGATTGACATCTGGATGGGCAATTGAGAGGCGGGTGGGTTCGGACAGCTCCGTACAATCGACAACCCCCCACCATTTACATAATGGATTCTCGTCGAAGACAACGAACAAACATCGACTCAGATCGAAGACACCGAGCAGGACCATGTAAAGGGGAAAAAGGAGCACTTCAAGTCACGACAAGTCTTGTACTTGTGTGAACAGTTGTTAATTCTCCTTGCACCAACTGTGACAAAGTTACATTGTATACGGAAATTCTTACACTCGAACCGTCGTTCTGTCATCACTGCTAAGATGACACAAATGACATAAGCGAACCAATCAATAAATCAGTCAATCAGTGACAATTTTTGTAAAAGATGACCTTAACTAAATAAGCATACGGTCTTGTAGTATTTCCCAGGACCTTTCTGTTAGCCTCCGCATTGATAAAATAGTTATCAATATTCTCGTTAAGCAAACAATACGTGTTACTCTACTCTTTATTTCGTTACAGCTGACGTTTCGGCGGTCTTCGCTTTCCTTTGAACCTGGAAAGGTCAAGTTGACTGGAATCTATCTCGCTAAACACCGCCAGTTTCTTGCAGTCAATCTAACCATTCCAGGCCCTGAGGAAGGCGAAATCCGCCGAAATGTTAGCGTCATCGCAATAAAGAATAAAATAATACCTTGTGCTTGCTCAACGAGAATATCGAGGACAGCATATAGTGCACAATCGAGATCACTGCACATCTGCTGGAAAGGCCCAAGAATTCAATCGATGCAACCTGTACCTTCTTCATTTTAGCATAGAACAATAAAACCTTCCAGATCCTAGGTTATAGAAAACTTCCACATTTGGTCCTAGCGCAGATTTCAGGAAAAACTCCGCTGAAACGTCAGCTTATTCGTGAATAAAGAATAAAAATGACACCTCGCGTTTGCTCAACATGAACATCAAGAAAAAGGGTTCCATCGATGCGTTTCGAAGTCCTAGGATAGTAGTACGTAGTAAGTAGTAAGTCCTAGGATAGTATAGATAGTAGTAGTAGGATAGTAGTAGATAGATAGTCATTGAATAGTAATACCCTAGGACAGAATGCAACAAAAAGTGTACTTAAGTACGAAAAAATGGCCCTATATTATCATTATAACAGGCATAGCTTAATGTTCAATTTATGTACTGCTTACTATTCTTTCACGATAGGGTACGATGTGAAATACAACCACAGTGATGCTGAAATGTTCGCAAAACCTGGGTCCCAAACAAAATTCGAGCCCGCGATCACCTTTTCCGGGGGTTCACACCTTACCGACTGCACCGATGAGTCTTTGCTCCGCTTTGCTAGGCTGCAATCCAAGTTTTGCAAGTGTTTCAGCATCACAGTTGTCATAACTCATTTTCGATTCAAGTGCTCTATCAATTGAAAAGAATTTTCTCGAAAACACAAAGCCTTGCAACCCGAAAAACAACAGTTCCCGAGTATTCGTGAAGGTAAACATGGGTTGAACCTACCTAACAAGAAAAAGAAAGCACCCGAACAACCACGAACTCGTAAAAGGAATCAAGGTCATTTGGTAAAACCGTGTGAAAGGAATGTTTACAGCCGTTTAGAGCGACATAGAATTAACTACAGTGCTAATTACTAAGAAAAATGTAGAACAAAGGCAAGAAGGAAAATTTAAATGTTTGAGAAGCCAATGCCTTCCGATTCAATCGAAAGCGAAATCCTAGACAGTGAACGGATACGAGACTTTCCAGAGCGAAATTTGGAAGTACGGATAAAAGACATATATCATAAATACAAAAGAACAAACAAAGTCTTACATCACAAAGTTCCTTATCAATCCTATCGGTTAATATGAAATCGCAACTCCTAATTCAATTTCCAAATCCTCGCGCTTCTCAGTCAATCGGTGTGGGACCTTTTAACCAACTATAGTTTGCTTTTGTTAGTCGTTTTAGAGCACATTTTCCGATGCACTTTTTTTGGGTGTTCTCGCTTAGTCGTACTGATTCCTCATTGTTCGGAATTGTATCAGTTTATTCTGGCTGCTAGACTGGGTCTGTGAACTGTTCTAGTTCTAATTGCTTCATAAATACAAAAGAACAAACAAAGTCTTACATCACAAAGTTCCTCATCAATCCTATCAGTTAATATGAAATCGCAACTCGTCATTCAATTTCCAAATCCTCGCGCTTCTCAGTTAATCGTTGTGGGACCTCTTAATCAACTATGAAAGTCTTACATCACAAAGTTCCTTATCAATCCTATCGGTTAATATGAAATCGCAACTCCTAATTCAATTTCCAAATCCTCGCGCTTCTCAGTCAATCGGTGTGGGACCTTTTAACCAACTATAGTTTGCTTTTGTTAGTCGTTTTAGAGCACATTTTCCGATGCACTTTTTTTGGGTGTTCTCGCTTAGTCGTACTGATTCCTCATTGTTCGGAATTGTATCAGTTTATTCTGGCTGCTAGACTGGGTCTGTGAACTGTTCTAGTTCTAATTGCTTATCTAGTCTAACTTTAATTGCGGCGTGCCGTTATCGTGAGCCGAGTTCGATCTCCTTTACGTATTTTCACCTGTTGTGTAATTTTTTCTTTTTTTTTTTTGAAGGTACTTCTCTGTTGCGGTCGTCTCCGTGAGGGAGAAATGGTGAGTTGTTTCGGACAGATAGAACTACATTGTTGGTTCGGCTCTAGGTCTTAGTTTTCTTCTTTTCTAGTTGTTTATTCTAGTCTAACTTTAATTGCGGCGTGCCGTTATCGTGAGCCGAGTTCGATCTCCTTCACGTATTTTCACCTGTTGTGTAATTTTTTGTTCTTTTTTTTTTTGAAGGTACTTCTCTGTTGCGGTCGTTTCCGTGAGGGAGAAATGGTGAGTTGTTCCGGACAGATAGAACTACATTGTTGGTTCGGCTCTAGGTCTTAGTTTTCTTCTTTTCTAGTTGTTTATTGTTCCAGCCACAAAACGAGCACATTGAGCTTCATCGTAAAAGGCATGGAAGACGTCTCGATTATGAAGAACGACAGTAAGTGGTTTGCCTTTGGTTTTTTCCATAGTTATTCTCGTTATGATGCATGTAGCGCAGTGGTCGGAAGCGCTCTACAATATAAATGGGATCGGTTCCTCTGTCCCAGGCTCTCCAAGCCTTCCATATCTCCGGAGTCGCCAAATTGGTACCAGACTTGTCTGGGAGGATATCAGCACTGGTTCGATGCATCGGTAGGCCACTGCGAGTCATTGTAAAGAGCAGATATGCGTGCAATCACGTCCAATGATGCTCAATGTAGTCGAGGGCATGGTGCATCCCACAAGGACTGATCAACGCCGAGAGCTTTATCCTTTTCTATAATATTTGCCGTCTTTTTTCAAGGCTTTACGTGCTTAGGCGCAAAAAACTGGCTAGAGCTGGCCATGAACGATCTCAAGTGGCGAAGAAACTCCGCGGTCATAAAGCTAAACTTTATCATAAGAAGAGATATTCTGAGAAGGTTACTATTTTACCTGAATAAGATGTGTCAGAAGATCTCTGACTTCATAGTGCTGTTAAGACGTTTAGGTGGAAATGCGTAAATTATTTAAACAATATGAAGAAAAGCAGCAAAAGGGCACCGTGGAAGCTCCTGATCAGGTATGTTTCTTTTCGGACATTCATTATTGTAGTGTATGGTTTTAAACTCATAGAAATTGAGGATATTCTGTTGAGTTTTTACCTTGAGGGGTTATTTCGACTTTAGGGTGCTGTTCCGGCGTACCTCTTGGATCGTCGGCAACAAACAACAGGAACAGTTCTTTCAAATATGATTAAGCAAAAGAGGAAACAAAAAGCTGTAAGTAGTAAATCCGACTATGCATTTATGCTTTGTGTACGACCTTGTTGAATGGCTTATGAGTTTGAGTTGTTTTGAACGACCTGAATGGTGTGGTGGTGAACGCGTTAGCCACCAAAAAGGGAGGGTAATAGAGCGTTCGGCCACCACTACAAACACTTGTGGTCTGGAGTTTTGCAAATATCTCAGAATCTTTGTGGTTGTATTTGGGTGGTTTTGTTCAAATGCTTATTTCTCATGAGTTCGGGCTAGAATTCTTGTGAACTCTATATGAAAATATTTTGCTCTCCATGTTGACTTTTTATTTGCTTCCTGTAACAATTTAACTGGGTTCAGTGCCGATTTGTGCTCCCCGGATCAATTTCGTTGACGGGTGATTGCTGATGGCACTGGTAGATGGAAACTTAGCTGTGAGGAAAACGAAACGAAAGACCCGTATGGTGTGGGGGTGAACGCCTTAGCCCCCAGAAAGGATAGTAGCGCATTCATTCCCCACCGCAGACACATGGTATCCGCAGTTTTGCAAATATCTCATCATCGTTGTGGTTGCATTTTGTCCTCCGTTGTTCAGAAATCATGAAACTTGGGCCTTTGAAAAAATCTCGAAATTCAGTCGCTGTATTCTCGAATAGCATGCTGCATTCAAAAGTTTTTAATTCATTTCAGTTGTTTTTCTGACTTATAGGGGAAATATCAAGTGCCTATTCCCCAAGTCAAAGCTATCAGTGATGCTGAAGCATTTAAAGTGGTCAAGTCAGGCAAAACAAATAGGAAAGGCTGGAAGAGAATGGTTACGAAGGTGATTTTTAGTTTTTGTTTATCAATCAATATATAATATTTGTATCCAAAATACTTCTTACACTTTCATCTGCATGCTTTGAACTTTACTTGCTGCACATTTTTTTCGTGGCAGGGAGTATTTTGTGAAGTATCGCTCGAAATTCAGTCGCTGTATTCTCGAATAGCATGCTGCATTCAAAAGTTTTTAATTCATTTCAGTTGTTTTTCTGACTTATAGGGGAAATATCAAGTGCCTATTCCCCAAGTCAAAGCTATCAGTGATGCTGAAGCATTTAAAGTGGTCAAGTCAGGCAAAACAAATAGGAAAGGCTGGAAGAGAATGGTTACGAAGGTGATTTTTAGTTTTTGTTTATCAATCAATATATAATATTTGTATCCAAAATACTTCTTACACTTTCATCTGCATGCTTTGAACTTTACTTGCTGCACATTTTTTTTTCGTGGCAGGGAGTATTTTGTGAAGTATCACCACGGTGATGTCTTTCATTTAGGTCACTTATGTGGGGGAGTCGTTCACTCGTAAGCCAGCAAAGTTCGAAAGGTTTATTCGTCCCATGGGATTAAGGTTTACAAAGGTGCGTCGTTGTGTTTGTTCGAAGTAAGCCTTTTTATAAGGTTGTTATTCTTATAATTACTTCCCTAGGCTCATGTGACTCATCCAGAACTCCAGACGACTTTTTATCTTCCAATTGTGGGAGTGAAGAAGAACCCTTCTAGTCAGATGTATACGTCATTAGGTGTGATAACAAAGGGTACTATCATTGAAGTTAATGTGTCAGAGTTAGGTATGGTGACACAAGGAGGAAAGGTTAGTTTACTTTATCACTTGGCTTCGTGGTATTGTGCTCATCCCTTCTCGGGGCACTTGCATTGGGTTAGGGTTACTCAGTAATCTAAACTTTATGTAAAGAACAGTATTTTTTAGGTTGTTTGGGGGAAGTTTGCTCAGGTGACGAATAATCCGGAAAATGACGGTTGTATCAACTCTGTTTTGTTGATCTAACCCTTTCTGTCCTCTCACTTGTAAAGCGTGGCTTATTTGAAGGTGACCTCAGTTTAGTTGTAATGGTTGTTTTTCTCTTTTTCTGAGAGTATAATGGTAATGTTTTGTACTTTTTAAAATGTTTAAGAACTGGACTGCTTCATTTTATATACATTCAATGAACATTTTATTTTCTGTTTGATGACAAACCAGTGTTTCCTTAACGGTTTTAAGGATATGTGAAAATATTAGTTTTATTCAAAGTTGACTCAAACAAATACGTTTCATAATGATGCTGAGGTATCTGAAAAACTCCAAACCGTGATGTCCGTGATGAGGAACGAACGCGCTATTACCCTTTCCGAGTGCTAACGCGTTCACGACTACACTATGCGGGTTTTTCGTCTCGCCTGTCTCTCAGCTAGTTTTCTATCTACCATTGCCATTAGCAATCACTCGACAACGGGAATGATCTGAGCAGCCCAAGTTAGCAACGAATTCAGTTAAGCTGGGGCTGCAAGTTTTAATATGCAGTTCGTAAATCTTACGAACCATCCACTTTAGCCCTGTTAGATCTTCGTAGAACAGACAGTCACAAACAGCTTCAATGGGAAATGTGATAGACATATCCATTATTCGACATATGACAACAAAGAAAACGTTTTATCCCTGAGCTACCCAAGTCCCTTCATCGAGGTCTAGCGTGCCGCAGCTTTGGTTGGAAAACTCCTTGCATTAATTCATAGCTTCTTCTGTTATCTTTCAAAATTCAAAGTGCAAATCATATGAATGCCCGTTTAGTAGTTCGCTTAGTGAAGGAAGAGACTCATTTTGGCTTGGAATTACTGGTCACCTTTTTAGTCCCTATTCTCGATAAACTCTGCAAATATTTTCGAAAAACAACACAACATGTTGACTTACCTTGGTGCTTTTAAGATATTTGGGTTTCCTTCTATCTACATAGGTTGTGTGGGTCCTGATAAATTTCCGACTTTTTCCTTCGCGACCGCGTTCCATAATGAGGCTCTTTTTCAAGCATTCGTGGAAATTTGTAACTGTAATATCGTTTTCAACGCGTAACAGAGCTGGAATACGTGAGCCGAGCCACTCCTCTGCTCCCACGTTTCTTTTTCCCCTGATATTTTTTTCGGTGTAGACTCAAAAGCCTATCGCCTCCTGTAGCACTCTTCTTTCCTTCTTGTCATTCTCTGTCATCATATCGATCTGTGCTTCTCCTTAGATTCATACTGCAGTGAGTTGCAAAGGGGTTGCCGATAATAGCCTGAACTTCATGCCGCCAAATGTGAGAGTACCGATCAAGCGCTTTGTGGCGAACATTCCCATCATAGTTGATATGTCAGTCTATGTAAAGCTGCAGCCTTGAGCATCGGCTTTGCCTCACTTATGCTTCTCAAGAAGAAGATGTCATGGGCAAGTTGATATGAATTCCCTATCAATGTTCATGCTTTTAATCTTGATCTCACAGCTTCATTGTCAACTTCAATGCCCGGCTAAGAGCATGGACAACATGGTGTCACCTTGTCTGACCCATTTTTGTATTCATCTGGAATCGGTGGAAAGTCTCTATTCCCATAGTATAGTTGCGATGAATGTTGACAAAATGACCTTCGTAGGATGAATTGTTTCCTTCGTTGGTCATCGAGGATGATATGGAATTCGTTGCGTTGCTGTCGAAAGCTTTTGTATGGTCGAGAAGGGTTTAGAAAAGGGTGGACAATACTCGTGACAAACTTCAATGATTGCAGTTAATAGTTAGGGGTGGTCTATACTACTACAGAATTACTTTCAAAATGCAGTTTGCGGAACCGTTGGTCTCCAGTTTTCGTTGTTGAGAAGGGTTAGTTCTTCCTGTGACAATCTGTGTTTTAAGGCAGTATTTCTCCAAGTGGAAGATTCAAACTTGAATGTGGAAGTTGTGAAACACTAGGTTTTGATTAGATACCGCGTACAGTTCTTGAGAACGGTTCTTTTCTTGAAATGTTTCCTACGGTTTTTTTTTCTGTCAGAACTGCTGAAAACTATGCCAAAATCTGCAATTTGTATTTATTAGCGTCGATAGTTGTTTTGCAATCGAATATAGCTCCTTATTCACTTGGATACTTGGATGGTCCATCTTCACTGGTTGTGCGGGCCTCTGCATAATTTACATTCCAGGATTCTTCCGGTTTGATCATTATGGTTCCTTGAAGTCCCGAGGTCAGGTTAGCCAAAACTTTCCTCAGGTCGTCACCAGCCCATGCAGTCCCCGCCTTTGTGGATCAGAGGGGATTTGCTACCATGCGACTAGTTTGACACCACAATGGTGGTGATTCGTGGCATTGGTTCATTCCTAGGGGGGTTTTCGGATAGAAGCGTTAGACTCATTCCCAGCATGGGAGATCCTACTGGCGAGATGAATTCCCTTGTATATCGCAACCCGTCATCAGGAACCTCTCCTCCTAGCCACAATGAGGCAGTAAACCGTTGAGATGCGAATATAGCTTCAGTTTTTCTTTATTATCAAGCAAGTCCTTGGTTATGCAAAGGTGCGATTGGAGTATTTAAATTGAAAAAGATCTTTAAAGATCATGGAGTAAATGAATTTAATGGAGAGTGTTTCCTTGGTTAATGATAGGAGTTGTATTCTAGGTTGTGGCTGAACTGAATCTTCACAAAATTAGGTAGTGGTAGGCCCAATATTGAAAGATGGGGCAGAGGAGGTCTGGTCGAGTAACCATACTTTCTTCGTGAGGGTACCAACTGTATACCGTTCGGAATTCTTATGCCAGAGAGCGAAATCCATTCTTCTTGAGGAACACTTTTCCATGGAAGAAATGTTTTGTAGACACAAGGCCACCGTTACGGTTTTTTAAAGATGAAGTTTGAAGATAGCGGATAGTTAGACAAGGTACAGTACATAGTTCCACCCGTCAACAGTAGACCTATGTACTACAAAACATTCATTGCCAACGTTTCGTGGTTAAATCTTCTTTATTATTCCTTTCATTAGCATCCTTGTTTCATCACATCCTTTTGTCGCTTATTTCGCGTAGTGAGTTCCAGTTTTTAAACCTACTTCCACATGGTCACTGCTTTATTTTACGCTAATCACGGTCCTAAGAATCACCAATAAACCTATTACAATCTCACGGTCAATAAGATCGCCGTGTTATTAATATAAGCTAACTTTATTGTAACCCCACAAGCGCCTTCTAATATGTTTGCCTCACCGCACTGTTATTATAACCTTACATGTGTCTTGTGCACCGCATTGCGCTATCAGCCTATACAGAGCTAGTCTTGTGTCTCAAGGGTTTCTTCTCGCTTATCGGTTGGCCTCGTTTATTCGCCGTTGTTGCCTTCTTGCCATTGGCATTGTGTAGGTGTTGTGTCATATCATCATTATTATACTATTATTGCTGTAGACGGTCTAATTACCCAAGTTTGAGATTACGGGCTGCTTCACTTACAAAAGTCTCGCGTGGCAGGCTGAAGGAAGAGAGGCAACTACCACACGAACTAACCAACACATGGTCTGTGGTGGCGAAATCGCTTTACACTTAGTGTGATTAGTTGTTTTTGAGGAGATGATGATCTGTGTTGAAATACAGCCTTGGTATTGTTGATGCGACGCAATGAACACTTTCTATGGTGTGTCATGGATGTGCTTTTATAGTACTGTTCGAAGTACGTTATATTCAATATGAGATTCGTTCTTTTGTCGCCGGTTGCCTTAATGCTTAACGTCTTAAATGGGATACTAAAACTTCTATATTGCTGTGCGATCGGTCTTTTTTTTTAGACTGCCAAAGTAGCCACACTTGTGCTTTCGTACATCTTCAGTGCAGTCGTAGCATACGAATCGGGTGAAGTTTGTCCACATTAATCTAAATATTCTAGGAGACCGGTGGTAATTTGCAGCTTTGGTTTACTCTTGGATGGGCTTCCCTATTAGAGTGACGAGTGCTCAACCCCGTTTCCTTTGTTGGTGAAGCGAACTTACTCTTCATGATGTACAGCATCATTTCTTTATCAGATTTACATTTATGCCAATTTGTTGAACTGACATTCAGTTTAAACATTCACTTAGTCCAGTATCTACAGAACGGAAGAACAAGGATTTTGATTTGTTTGAAACATAATAGAGCGTTAAAGCCTTGAATAGTAAGACAACAGCACAACCCTCTAGATGTGGGATCCTTATCACTATACATTTAGTTCTTATTGAAGACCAAGTTATTCCTTCGTTTATTTTGCTTTCTAAGACGATTACGCTTTATGGTATTCCCTAGTGTATACCGTAGTAATGAATATCATGCGTGCGGTTTTGCGTTGTGCCATTTTCCCTCGGGATCGTTGGCGCGAACCTTTTGATGCGGCGTGATGTGTTTTGCAGTGCTCCGCTTTTCTATTATTCGTCATCAAACCTTCAGAGAGTTATTTATAAGTCATTGCTGCGAATTATAGAGTATGTTTCAGCATTGGTGTACGGTAATGTGGAACGTTACGGTAGCTGCAGTAATGAACCTTGGCGTTCCGTATTACACAGTGATAGAAATTTTGCCAACTGAGGTAACGTCATTTTTGTGGTATTCCACTCCACTAGACTCGATTAGAAACGAAGACAAAGACTCACGGCACCAGAAACAACTACCATAAGCATTCGACTCCATTTACTCTGGTCTTAGTTGAAATTGTGAGGACCTCGTATAAGCTTACCAGCACATCGTGATATTAATAATAAAAAATACAACGGTGATTATGATTATGGTTCATGGTTATTTTAGCTTTATGCTACCGTACTGCTTAGGTGGGAATGTGTGCATATTTGCGTACATCCGCTGACAGATGTCTTGATACGCATTCGATTGGCTCGGGACTTTTTGTATTTCATTTTGAGGCTTGTCTAATTGATTTTCATCTTCAGCTCTTACCATTTGGATCACAGGCTTCAGTAAATATGTAAAACAGGTATGCTAAACCCCGTAGATATATAGTTCGCATAACTTTTCAATGTGCTACTTTTTATCGTTTATTTGTACAAATATTGGGCAATATTCAGCGGAAATGGATGAAAATCGCTAACGTTGTAGTGGTTCTGACGTATGAGTGCTTACTATTTGTCCTTGGCAGCGTTTGTTCTTCATGCGGCGGTTTTGGAACCAGATCTTGACCTGAAAAATTCATGGATGGAATATATGGTCAGTTTTGGTGCGTAAGGCTGGTTTAGAACAAAAGTACTGTACTTGTTGGCTGTTCGAATGTAGCCCTGTAACCTTTCGGCAAATTTGACCATGCGTAGGTTGCTGCAAAGGTTCGGTGAGCTTGCAGCTCCTATCATTGTTTACATGAGCCCATCCACTGGAGGGGATTCCGAACTTAATTCACTCGACTACTAGCATTTGATCGAATCAACATGTAGAACAAAATCCACACGGTTTCCGTGACGGACTGTTTATCACTCTCAGAGTTGACCAATTACTTTCTGAGCTCTGATTTTGCCAAAAATTCTCATGATCTCGATAGTATATCCCAAAACCAGGATTTCAGTTTCACGGCACAGAAGCAGGTGAAGAGAAGTTCTTGCAGGATTTTTAGAAGGTAGATTCTGCTGAAACATTAAACAATGATGAGCAAACAATACATTGCTGTGAAAATAGTGACCGTATTTGATTTCCGTAGGTAGTTTGTAGCATCTTTTTTGAACACTGGTAGAGAAAGGGTAGAGAAGTGTTGAATCAGTGAAATACCAGAAAATTAGTTTCGTGTCCGGCATAAGGTAATAGAGGAGTTCCAATCATCTTGCACTGCATTGACTCATCATATGTTTGGTCCATAACTTCACTGTAGAAGTTTAAGGAGTTGGGCTACAAACTCAGCCACGTCATAAATGATGCCAACAGCTACTTTAAACAGCAATCATCACTAATCAAGGCACTTCTGGAAATATCTTCGAAGAGAGCATCGCTTCTAGAACGTCAGAATTCTTTGATACTAGGGCAAATGAAATTGCAATTTGTTGTACGAATGACTGGGTACCAACGTTCTTGTTTTGGTTACTATCATTGCATTTAATATATAAATTTACTCCTTTACAGTTGCCATTTTCACGATCAATTCAACACAGGCAATATCATGAGAACTCAGCTTGGTCTGAGTGGCAGCTATTTGCACACAAGCGTACCCATGCAGCGTACCCCACCATACGAATAAATAGATGCACTTGGTATACTTGGTAAGGAGCTGATAGATGGGGAGTGCAGAGTGAGGTAGCACTATTCGAGCATGTTCCACACCGTTGCATTCGACTCGGTGAGTCTTCAGATCCACATCGCAAAAATGAACGGTTGAGAACAAAATCCGTTTCTGAAGAATAAGAATGGCCCGAAACGACAGCGACAGCAATGGTTTGGCACAACCTCGTGTATGCGCGTGAATACAACGCTGTCCGAATAGGTTACTTGTTTAGTGATGGTATCATATGTAGTCTCATTAATCACCAAATAGTTCTAGCTAGCAAAGGTGAGCTCCTCCTCTTTCCATTCTGCACCGAAACCGGAGATACGAAGAACCACGACTGGATGGTACAGTGCTTGTGATGCCGTTTGGTAATACGAGCAGAGCTCTCGGTTTATAGCGCTCAGGGCCAACCAAGCCTCCCATCTCTGAGGTGAGGAAATTGATATCAGACTTGCCAGAGATCACTTGGCTTTATCCAATCTATAAAAGATTGTAACTGCATTTACTAAAAACTTAAGAACGATCTGGGACACCCTAGCATGGTTCTGTGGGGATTTCAAGAAGAACTGATTCGATTAGCATTCAAAGATATCCAGTCCAAAGTTAGCAACGGAACCCATGTACAACTTCTAACAATTTCTTGGAGTATTGGTGCGACGAAGCGAACGTACTCACCTGGGTCTCAGTGAGACAGAGTTCTTGTGCGAGTTGGTAGCGTCTCGGTCTGCTGAGGTATTTATTCTCATTGAATTGGCGTTCTAATTGGATAAGTTGTTCGCTGGTAAACGCGGTCCGTGGTCGTCGTATTTTTCCCCACGTATGCCACGCTCCTACTGTAATTAGATCGTTTTGCGTTTTTCTAAAAAGCCCTAAGAGCTTAAATATTGAACTCACACGTCAACGCCAAGTGATCATAAAATGTTTGTACACTATTTGTGAAGATAGGGTACTGTAGACGATCAACTGGGAAATTCGGTGGCGGAGAGAATACTGAGGAGACTGAAATATGCAAATTATCTACTGAGTAAGGCAGTTATGCCTTTAATGGGGAGGTGCAGTAGTTGAGGGATCTGTATTGTATGGTACTGGTAAAAAGGCCACATAATCTAACCCGGTGCGGAGGTGATAGTTGTGGTATGCATTGGATTCGAAACGGATTTCGTGCATGGATTTGTCGTCGGCTCATGGTAGCGCTCGTTGGCGGGTTGCCTTAAGGAGATTTGGGCGTTGCAGTGATGTAATGAAATTTTTCCTGAAAAGCTCGATAGTAAGTTCCAACAATTACAACGGGTTCTTAGCTTGATTTTTTAGTGTTTCCATCTAATGCTAGTAAATCTAATGATATTCGAACTCGCCGTCGTCTATACAATGGCCTAAAGGAGGTTCAGTCGTTCGTGGACTGGTACACAGCAAAGCATCAATGGATGCGAACATATTCTCTGGAAGAAAGGAAATATGCACCTTAAAGAATTATAAATAAGAATGTGCATGACCTTGAGTAACATTATAAGAGATTTCCACTTTGACTTGGCTTTAGTGATTTAGTGAAAGATATATTCCTCTTGAGATTAGTAGTGGGTCCGGTCTTTTTGTCTGAAGAGAGAGATGAGGTCCAGTAATAAAGATGAGCTATTTTGGAGATTTTTATAGTAAAGGCAAAAAGGTAGAGTGTTTGGCGTTGATCAACCACTTAGCGTTCGTGTTCATTAAGCGTCGTAAAGATGATTGATTTCATATTTGGCTTACAAATTGGCCTGCGGATGCCGGGGATGAAGCAAGCCAGTGTTTTGCTCTTTCAGGCACTTCTGATACTAAATTGCCCATCGCGAAGGATGAGCAGCATTGGTTAGACTAGACGCGAGATCAAAGCGAAGACTACCTATATGTTACAGGGCACCTCTAAGCTACGCTTTCGCACCATGAAATTTGACCGCAAAGGTGTTGAGATGTGAAAAAAATCGGAATATCAGATAGGTTTCGAAACCGCGATCACTCATTCCCGTTCATAGGTGCTGATAGGTTCGATGAAGTGGAAACATGGTTGAGCGAGACGAAAACCAGTGGCCTTAAATGGAGTTGGTGGATCTCACGTGAGCTTCCGGTAAAGGGGTAATGGTAGGCGCGGCTTCGAAACCCAGCTGCGGTTTCGAGTTTTGTTTCTATCTCAGCATCATTATGCGCGTATTTCACATGGTACCCTGTCATAAAAAGAACAGAGAGCAAGCAAAAGTTAAAACATAGCTGTAATAAGCAAGCTTGTTGTTGGATGGATGAATGACTATTAACTAAACGGGTGCAGTGTTCTCAAATACGACTGCGCGAACATAATTTTTTTTCCCATAAAAGCTAACGTTTGGCGCGATTCCACTTCTTTCGGAGGAGTTTCCTTCCTGCTTCCTTTATTCATTTTTTCAATAAAATGACACGGAATGAGAGAATGAGGACGCGGCATTCCTCATTTCATGCGGTCTCTATGCGATTAGTCTCAGTGATAACAAAAGTAGCCGCTTTGAACACGATGAATTCATCCAGACATTGACTCACATTAAATAGATGTTATTCTAACAACTTTGTGTTCAGGTAATCAAGAGCACAGTAACTTGTTGATCAATCCCGGATCCAATAGATATTCCTTCAATATACTGGCTGTCGCTGAATAAAGTTATTCTAACAACCTTATGTAGTTAATACAACCTTATGTCAAGTCATCAATAGCACAGTAACTTGTTGATTGCCGGACCTGAAAGGAAATTCTTCTGGATGCTGGCTGTTGCTGAATAAAGTTACTCTAACAACCTTATGTCATTAATCTAGCAACCTAATGTCAAGTCATCAAGAGCACAGTAACTTGTTGATTGCCGGACCTGAAAGGAATTCCTCCTGGAGGCTGGCCGTTGCTGAATAAAGTTACTCTAACAACCTTATGTCATTAATCTAGCAACCTAATGTCAAGTCGTCAAGAGCACAGTAACTTGTTGATCAATGCCGCTCTAATACAAATTCATTCCTAAGGACTATAATGCAGTCAAGCAGTACTGATTAAATCTGATATACTGTGACTTTCGAATGTATTTTTCATGATTAGAGTATCTCAAGAAGCGTGAAAGACGTGGGACATAAGAATCAGGAATGAAATCGATGGATTACCGAATTTCTAGCAATGACAAGAATTCGCAGATGTGGCGTAGTGGTTAGAAAGGCAGCCGTTGTCTTTGGTCTGATCACCAGCATTGAACAAACCAAAACGTACATCTTTTGTGGAAATAAGTGGTGCCAGACTTCTATGGCAGAATATAAAAACGGTGATTTGATCACCGATTAGGATCCCAAAAGTTATCTTTCGGACCAAACATGCCTTGAATTACGTCAACTACGCTACGAATGGACTCGAACACATGGTGCAATCTCGAGGGATTGAACATCAAACAGCCCATGTTTTGTTCTCCAATCAAGATTCAAAGAGAAAATAAAGAACTTTTGTAATGTCTAGATTAAAGACGAGATTGTTGTAACGATGGCGGTTGGTGATGGCGAATGAACGAATATAAGGAAACACATTGCGCAAGCGTATCCTCTCGGGAAATGCCCGGAGGGCGTACACCAGGCTCTTAGTGGTGGCCGTTTACGGTAGTCGAAAACGAAAAGATTAGTGCTCGCAACATCTCTAATTACAGTTTCCTTTATTGTTTCCTTGTTCTGAAGTTCAATGAATTAAAGGGTGGTGTTCTGCTGGCTTTCGACACATGATTTCTTCGATAAGGTGCTGATGTTCGATGCTTGCTATCACATACAATATCGTTCAGCTCAACTCCCTACTAAATGCGATCTCCACACCGATTTCATCAACGTTGTTGTTACGTTTTTAAATTACTCGGACGATTTGTCTCTGATTTCTTTTACTCCGACATGTCAGTGAACGCATACTAATGGTCGTTTCTTGGTATTTTGCACTCTACGTATTCAGAAATATTGACGATACGTATTTGAGTTTTACTGAAAAAATATTGTTCCATACTGAAGCCAGTAATCATGTGTTTATATTGTGGAGCTTTCACGAGCTTGATAGAGCTTGGATGGATCACAGGTCACAGATTTGGCGGGTTACACCGAGATTTCGAGGCTAAATGGCGGTCGGTTTCGAATTTATTGAAACCGGTAAAATCTATATTTCGAAAATCAAATTGCTTTAATATACTTCTTTCTAGAATTTCTCAACTCTAGAGGAAGTATGCTTAGATGGATCACTACTTCAATTTTACATTTCTTCGGACGGCTCTTTGGATTCATTCTTTGAAAAACGTTTCTTTTTGAGGTCTTCATTTTTTCGATCTCTAGGAAATCTTTAATAAAAGACGGCACCCGATAAGGAATGCGATACATATGGAACATTCCAACGTTTACTGGTCACAGTCTTAAAGAGTAATTTGAAACATTTTCTTCACAGCTGTCTTGCCTTAGACGAGATCTTCAAAAAAGGCCTGGTTAGCCAAACGCCCAGATTGGCATAGTGAACATTTGTGCCTTGCTGGAGGCATATACCTATTGCGTTGCAAGCACTTTCCCTTCTCCAATTCCTTCAGTTATGCAACTGTTTGTTACTGGTAATCCATGCAGCTCATATTCTTAGTTAACACCGCGATTTCAAATCGTTATTAAAGTCAACGATCTTCATGAGGGTCACAAAACATAACGTATAAAGTCATTTTCTAGTGGAACTTCTTTAAGAGAAGGAATTATGGAAAAGTCCGATGAAGTCGCAGCCGAGAACAAAATCTCATACTTTGCAATATGAAAGCTTCAAGTTCTGCTTTTCCTTAGTCACGATATTTCTTCGTCCTTGAATCTTCTATATATCATTTAAAGCCTCCTACGCTCTTTTTATTTCTTCCAATTCAAATGTCCTTACACAAACGTGTTCTATTCGGCGTCGATCATCAGAATCGTGTATGATAGCTTTTTTGTGAATGAAGTGTGGCTGAAAAAAAATTAGTGCTCTACAGTTTCATCAACAACGATCCATTTCCGTCGTTGGTTTGACGAGTTTAAATCTAAAATCCAAAATCCATTCTATGTTAACTTCACAAACAATGAGAACGAATAGCCCAAGATCACTGCTGTTGACGCCAAGAAAATGAATTTATCAGTTGTAACTGGCATAAAAAAGCCAGTCGGAAGCATCAAAGCCTTAGAGGCTTTTTGGATAAATGCCAAAAATCCGGCAATGAATAGCAGGTAGGAATGCCCAGAGGTTACACGCGACCTGGCCCCGTATCTTTGGATTAATTTCTGATGTGGGGTGGCGCAGTCATCAACCATATGCGACTATAATCAGCTGTTCTAACCTTCCTCATTGGAAGTCATGTAAAAAAGCGGTGAGTTTTTCGAGAAGCTGTTGATCATGTAATTGCCATGAAGTTTTTCGTCTTACTGTAAGTGTTATTGAAGTGTTTGGCCTAATAAATTGTACATCAGTATACCCTTCCAGGCTCTGAAGAAGGCGATACTGCCGAAACGTCAGCTAGTGTTGTGTTGTATTGTATTGTGTGTTTTTCAATGAACGTAAATATGTGCTGTATAACAACCTCGCGATTGCTAAACAGGAAAACAAAGTATTCATACTCCAATGCCGAGGTTAATAGAAAGTCGAACCTGGGAACTGCTCAAATGATGCTCAGTGATATGACAAGCCTGGATAATTTCTAGTCAACAACTTAATAATACTTTCGCTGAGAAAATTTTTAGTATAGATAGCAAAGCGTAAAATGGGCATGCAGAGTGAAGGCTAGGTGTGCCTCTAGGTGGTTCTATTCTACTTCCCAAACTAATCACTTCACTCCTACATCACGCACAAATTGCTACCGAACTTATTCGAAACCATGAGAACACTAACACGACATGTCAACGGGTCATCAACGGTGTTTGTACAGGCTAGGTACGCATTCAGTCACTTTTACGACGCTATGAATGGAATTGAATTCACGGTCCATTCCTAATGAATTGAACACAACAGACATTTCAAACTTTATCTTATGATAGGAAAAGGAAAAAGTAAGGTTTTCCAGATTGTGAGCTTTATTGACTTCAAATATGAAAAACTGTTTCGTTGAAAATACACGTATAAAACAAATTGGGATAGTTCTTGTGATAGTCAGTGATTTCTTCTGCGGTTGGCGCTCACCTTCGCACCTTTGCCCTCATCAGATCCTGAAGAGTCAAAGCTCCACGCAAACTACTCAGCCGAGAACTTTCATAAGTCAAGAAGAAAAACTGAGTAGACTAGTTCTATTCAATAGTAAACAGGTTATTTAGAACCTTTTTAGACCTATTCTTCACTCATATAGGACTCAGTGCGGTCAAAGAGCAACACAATGAGTGTTTGGAAGAAGCTGTTCACTTTAGGATTGAAATTTATGCATTGAGCTTTGCTGCTGAGATATGAAAATACTTGGCTGAATAGGTTGCATACGAGCTTGACCGTCATAGATTCTGAAGAAGGAGAAATCACCAAAACGTTAGACAGTAATGAACAGATTTTGTTGTCAGCAACCTCGTGTGTGCTCAAAAAGATAGCACTTGCTAATTGAACAGTACCGTACTTAAGAGAAAGTTGGTTCTGGGTATTTTGTTCTTGTTTTACTTTGTATTTACATCGAACACTAATTGAAATGGTCTTTATCTCTTCTTTCATTCTAATTTATTGATTGTTTACTTTACTTATTACTGTAGACATCATACCAAAGGAACGCTTAAAAACTCGAAAAATTTTAAAAACTGCGTATTGAAGCGTCCATCTGATGAAAGATCACTAAACTGACATGAGAGTTTCTCATTTTCATTTTTCTTCCATTCCTCTTTGCCTCTCTCTTTTTCCATGCATTTGCCACTCTTTCATTTCATCATGTGGCATCATAAAGCAGTCATCATTCTAAATATCTAGTTGCCGTGATGCTTTCTGCTTCCCTTCTCACTCTAACTGCCTTCTTTTATCTCTCTCTCTCTTTTCCTTTCTCCTTCTGTCGATACATTTCTTGGCTTCCTCATTTCTTCAAATCTTCGTTCAAGATGAAATTTCCAGGCTTATCATTACGAATGAGCGGCTTCTGTCTTGTGGACAAGTGCGAATGGGATTGACAAGGCTGTGTATGCAAATTTTGCCGCCGCTCTTTTCATCATTGCGATTTTGACGGCATCACTGGAAGATGGCTAAAATCACCCATGGGACTGAAATCTATTAGAAATGTTTCAACGGCAAAACTGTCTTGCCAACTGCCGGCAGATGTGCGCTTATATTCTGTCGCCGGATTATTCAACTTGGACAGAAGTGGGAGTGGCAGTAAAGTGGAATGAGATTGGATGAAGGACGGTTCAGAGGCCCATAAGAGTATCAAAGAGGATGGCTGATTTCTAACATATGCATCTTTCTTTATTATTCTGTCTTTGAAAGAATTTTAGTTAACCTTATTCTGGTTGGATTTTGTTGATTCCTTTATTTCGGTCAGAAGGATGATGAGATATTAACAAAACTTAAAACCTCAGGTACTCTATGAAACAGCGATAACCCTTTCGTGGGAGTGAAGAGGTATCCACCGTAGCAACTGAGGCTTTTGTTTTC
Source organism: Angiostrongylus cantonensis (assembly GCA_009735665.1). Lineage (NCBI taxonomy): Eukaryota > Metazoa > Nematoda > Chromadorea > Rhabditida > Metastrongylidae > Angiostrongylus > Angiostrongylus cantonensis. The sequence continues at coordinate 222,219 of MQTX01000143.1, read as the reverse complement.
TTTCAGTAAGTTTTTTTATTCTAGCGGTACGACCAGCGATCATCCGTGGACGAGCATAATCTGAGTACCACAAATCGTTGAAGGACGATAGTGGCCGAAAGAAAGACAAAGCAAAGACCACGGTTGATGTGGTGGACATGTGAGTCCGCTTCGAGGTGAATCGCTGGTTCGAAGTCCAACTGAGGTTCCGACTTTTGCTCATATATCAGCATCCTTGTAGTTGTGTTACATATCGTATCCCGCCATGAAAAAAAGAATAAGGAATAGATAAAAGATAAGCGTTGTGACTTTATTTTACTCACAAGGGATAAAATTGGAAACATGTATCCCGGTTTTTTTTAAAAATGTGTATCTCTTTGACAGCACAGTGTTAAATAAATTCCATAACAGCGACAATTAAAAATACATACGGGTAATATAATTCAATTCTATGCAATACTGTTGAATCTCACTTGCTTCGTGTTCACATCGAACGTTATTTCTTTACCTTCAGGGATTTTCGACATCAATCCGAAATCAAGTGGGCTTTGTCGTTGGAGTTTCTGACGACTTCGATGGGGAGACCTCGAATTCTGAAATCGTTCAGCGAAATTACTGGAGGTTTTGAAGTGTAGAGTCAACACTGCCAATGGTTCTGATCAAAGACTATTCGACAACGAATGTTTGAAAAGGACATTAAGACCTTTCCATAAAATTTAATGTCAACGCCTTTCGCTTTAGGCAAACAGACCTCAAATGACTCATTGATTTGATCATCGGCAGACAATGGATCGAAAACCGTGTCATTCTCGGCAGAAATTCCATGTTTGCGGTGTGTTGATGTCAAAGTATTCAGATCTGAGCCACGACTACGAGGTTTGTGTTTCATATCATAGTCTCCAGTCAACTGACAGTGAGGTGAAGACGTCCAGTCGCCCGATTGATGACGACGATTCGGCTCTGGGATCTCTTCATCGTACGAGTAGCGACGGTATGGAGTGAATGGAATGGGCGGAGTTGCAACCAATGGGTAAATCCGAGGTATTTTGTGGTAACGAGCATGGGAAATGACGAAAGGGTCCGAATATGGTGGTTGACGCTGAGAAGCTGAAAATCGTTTGTTGTCAAACCTGATAGTTTTGAACATTAGAAGACAAATCAACCAGATTTAAAATTTTATTATGAGAGTACGTTTTGTAAAATTTTATCGAAAATTATCGAAAATACCCATGCGCGTGTGGCGCAGGTGTTGGAGGAGCCACTGCGACAAGCACGTGGAATCGATCCCTGCTCCCATGGCCCACCAAGCCTTCCATCCCTCCGGGGTCGGCAAATTGGTACCAGACTTGTCTGAGAGGATAGCAGCACTGGCTCGATACATCGGCAGGCCACCGCGAGTCATTGTAAAGGCCAGATATGCATTCAATCACCTCCAACGATACCTAATGAAGTCGAATGCATGGCACATCCCTCAGGGAAGGATCAACGCCGAGAGCTTCATCCTTTTATCCTTTTATCAAAAATGCACAAACTTAGAGTACTATTACATTAACACTTGAGTAGGTTCACTTCTACAACAAATGATTTATTAAAAAATACCTGTTCTTTTTATTCGAACTAATTTTAGAATTTATCGGATCTCAGGTACAATAAAAGAGGTAGCCATTGCCCGTGATTATTTAGGATACTTACTTAGATACTTAGACGGACCTTCGTCACTAGTTGTGTGGGCTCCAGCATAATCTGCATTTCTCGGAGGATTCCCTAGAGTCTCGAGATCAGCCCGGCAAAAGCCTTCCCCAGCTCGTCACCACCACAGACAGTCGTCGCCCTTGTGGATCAGAGGGAGGTCTGCCACCATACAACTGGTTTGATGCCACCAAGGTGGTATATTCTGATATTGGTATACTCTTAGGTGGGCTTCCTGATGGAAACGCCAAACTCCTCAGGTTGGGAAACTCTGCCAGGCGCTTGAATTCCCTCGTTGAAAATCGCAGTCCGACTCCTCGGAACACCTCCCAGCTGCGGATTGGCAGTAATCCGTTGGGAGGGGCCAATGATTACTGCACTATGAAGTGTTTCTATTATTGAATAGTATTGATAGGTATAAATCATCACAAAATAACGATACTTTAATCTATCAGTGAAGGAATATTTATTACCTTTAAAAAGTTACAGCTTATTCATGACACACAAAACACAAGCATTTCCTTGGAAGTCTCATGAATAAGAGAGGAAGTGAATTAGAGAAGAAAACATCTTAAAGTTATTTACTTAAAAGTGTAACCGACCTAAAAGGCTGACGAAGCTGATAGAATAAGAGTTTTCATACGCCAGTTCCTAGATTCTGACGACCCATCATTACAAGAATAGTCATGTAGGCCCTAGCCATTTCTATCACTCATTTCGTAGTCTTGGCAATACTATTAATAAGATGATGGATTCAGTGTGTCGGTTCGACTGTGGCTTGACTATCTTAAGTCTTTTGTTCTTACTCAAATGCAGATTAAATTTACCTTCTTCCTGGGTTTCGGATAAAGGCGCTTTGAGTTCCCAGATTTTTGTCACAGGCAGTCACCGGCCCTTTTGAATCAGAGAAAGATCTTTAGCCTTCTAGAAAACTAGAACTGCTCCAGAATGGCAATGGTAGCGATTTCTCAATCGGCAAACATTATATATTGCGCAGATCTCGATGAAGGTCTGCAGATTTTCATATAGGTTTGGCTACCACTAGGGCGCGTGTGGCGCAGTGATTGGAAGCGCCACTGCGACACGCAGGTGGAATCGATTTCTGCGCCCATGGCCCACCAAGCCTTCCATCCCTCCAGGGTCGGCAAATTGGTGCCAGAATTGTCTGAGAGGATAGCCGCACTGGCTCGATACATCGGCAGGTCACCGCCAGTCATTGTAAAAGCCACATATGCATTCAATCTCCTCTAACGATACTCAATGAAGTCGAATGCATGGCGCATCTCTCAGGGATTGATCAACGCCGAGAGCTTCATATTTTAACACAAAATACGTTAAGTAGTGCAACCGCCAACAACCACTTACTAGCAACCGCCGAGATAAACACTGCGAATTTTAGAAAGTGTTCAGGAAAATGGTGCACTCATTGGCCAATTATCACAGAAAATACTTGAACACCATGATAGGAAGAAGACCAGCGATGGTGGTCGAGAAATAGAAGAAACTAGGATTAGACTAATAATCTATTTCTGAAGCTCTTAAAAGTATTTTTTCAGCAGCGTTTTAAGATGAACGTGCTGCGACCTTACCTCACCTTTGGTTACGACCAGCCACTGTTTTTTTTTTTGTATTGGATGACAATGTACCACCATAGCGCCCAATTCATTAAAAAAAAAAAACAAAACAAATACTGATGTTGGTTTAAAGTTGCCCAAGCTTTTTGACAAGAGCGACGAACTCTTTAAGAGTGTCTTGGCAAGCTTTTCTATGATAGAGAACTAATGTCATTTATGTAGCTTCTAATTTTTCTCTCCACCGCTAATCCGTTGCCGATGGAGCACATTGACGTCACACTTCCTGTGCAATCAGCGTCACTAATGTCTGTCTTAAAATGAGACCTGTGTGATCAATCGTTTATCAACCTATGAAGCAGACAAGGTAGAATTATGGTAGTATGGTGAAGGAAGCGGTCAACAACGACAAGCTCTTTTTTAAATGTGCCGCATTGAACCTCAGGACCAGAACAAAAAATATTGCAACACCGAAGTGTAGGACTAGAAAGTTTGAAGAAAGAAGTCGCGAAAAGAGTGATAATGGAATTTCTTTGGTTCTGCTAACCACGTGACGTAATGTCGTCGAAAAGGACCTCCTTCTGTATGCATGGAAATTTCTGCGCGAAATACCACCTCTTCTGTTACCAGATTTCGACTGGAATGGAACGAACACCATCGTTTGACCAGCGCCAACAAGAAGCACACCTAAGCAATACAACTACTCTGCTGGAGCGCAGCCATGCCTCTACCGTGATTGTAGGGATAAAATATTGCATCATTCTGTGCTAGATCAAACTACTTCAATTAAGAAGAGAGAGGCTCTGCTATTGATATGACATTAATGTCCTTAAAAAATAGGTTGTGATGAAAACTGCTCCCAAGGGCAAGCACTGAGACGGAAGGATTGTTGAAGACATTGAAAAGTGTGGGCAAAAGCAAAAGATCCTAAATAAATTAGTGAAAGACCTAGTTAATTAAGAGGGTGATGACAGCTGAAGAGAGGTAGACTATTCGTTGATCAGAGGGGCGACCCCCCTTATGTGCTCCCACGTAGAACGAAACAGCATAATTACACGAAAGAAAAGTTCAACAAGAAATGAAAAAAAGTGTGGAAGTGCCTATTTTTATTAAAAAAAAAAACGATCAGCTGACCTACATGAACTGAGATGTTCATGATCACCCAATCACATCGAATCGACTGTTATTCAAGTGCTTTCCTGAACTCTGGAATTGCGATTATTTCGCAAGCGTTGATAAGCCTGATGATGGGCATAGAGCACAGATGACCTTTCAAGTACGACTGGATCATCCAGCACCAACTCTGACATCGAAGTTGAGACCGCCGACAACAATCCCGTCGTATTCCTGAGCAGTATACATCTAAAGGAGAGGATAGAGATGCGGGTTATGTAATGAGAAGATTCATGGACAAGTGGAAAAAATTGGGTGAGTTAACAAAAATGCTATGGAAATGTCCTCTAATTAGACCAGTTAAAAAGAAGGTAGACGTGCTTTCTTCCCACGTTAACCAGTTGTACTTGCTGAAAACACAGTCGCACTATCTTGTAGTAGATAAAATGGGCGAGGAGGACGATTTCTGGCAATTGTGAGAAAAAGACGCGAATGGATGCTTGCACCTCCAATTCTTTACGTTGACACTTTAACGGCTCCTCACTGTTTGCGTAGGCTCCAACATAATCACCATTTACGGGAAAATTGCTGGATAAGCTATTGTGGTTTCCTGAAATCCCGAGGTCAACCTGGCCAAAGTCTGCCCCAGCTCTTCACCACCATGAGCAGTCGCAGCTCTTGTAGATCAGAAGGAATTTTGCCACCATGCAACTTTGATACTAGGACGGTGGCGGATCCTGGTATTGGTTTACTCTTGGCTAAGATTCCTGATAGAAACGCCGGACTCTTTCTCAGCTTGAGAGACCCTTCCGGGAAGACGAAACCCGCCACTGTACATCGCAGTATGACACCCAGAAACACCTCCCAGCCACGATGAGGCTGTAAACCGTTGAGAGGCTTCCAATACTACAGTTTCCAAACAAGTTTTGCTACTTTCAACTGACCTTTCTTTGTGGATAGTTGAGTCGAGGCTTTGCTTCTGAACGCTTAAAAGACTCGAGGAGCACCACATTTTCCTTTTAAGATTATTCGTGAGGAAGTATTACCATCTAATCGATGGCCATCCTGTAGTGCAGTTGACACCCGTGAGATTTAGTTGCCGACGGTCCACCAGTTCTCGTTTAAAGCGCATCGTCTGTTTGATCCACCTGATTTTCAATAGTTTGTTGTATGCGATAGGGTCAGAAATTTTCGATCACTCACATAGACCCACATCTCCGATTCCTTCGTTCAGTGCAATGGTTACTGATGCATTCCATCAGAAAAACTAAAGTACTGGTTCGATCCTGTCCCCAATCCACGTGCGAACTCCTTAGTCTGGCTATCTTCGAGATTGAACCAGAATGAACGAGACAGAACAGAGAATTGACTGAACCAGAAGTGCACGTCATTCATAAATAGAAAACTAAATCGTCAGGTAGCAGCCGAAACGGAGCGCAAAACTTCGAGGACCATTGCGATAGACGAATGCGAGCAAAACGAATCGAAGGCAAGAAGTGCGGGAACCCCCTAGTTGATGTGATGACGGTTCATATAAGAAATACTGGTAAATAAAAGTAGTAGTATTAAATGTATCCCCAAACTCTAAATGATTGATCAACGGTAAACGATTTGTCGATTAGACCATTTGTTTTTTTTAATTTTTTTAAAAATCAATATCGGTATTACTAAAAAGGGCGCGTGTGGCGCAATGTCGGAGGCGCCCTGAAACGCGCACGTGGAATCGATCTCCGTACCCATAGCCCACCAAGCATACCTCAAGGATTGACCAACGCCGAGAGCCTTATCATTTTATCCTTTTTATCGGTATCACTATAAGTTATCAAACAGCACGTAAATGGTGGGAAAATAATAAGGTGCGCATAAAATACAAATCTGTCACACAATACAATGAACAGATGTAATGTCAAAAAAGAAACTGGGGATGGTACCATGATCGACTTTCTGTTAACAGCGGCATTGATCAAACAATTCTTTATGCTCTTCTTAAGCAAACACTAAGTGTTATTTTATCCTTTACTACGATTAAGCAGACGTTTCGGTGGATTTCGCCTTCTCCAGAGCCTGGAATACAAAGCTAAATACTTGCAGTTTCTTGTGGCCAGTTTGATCCTTCCAGGCTCTGAGGAAAGCGAAATCCGCCGAGAGGTCAGCTTCATCATAACACTGAATAAAGTAACATCCCGTGTCTATTCAACAAGAATTTAATTGATTTCTTTCCTCATAGCACTATAATAATGTATTTTACTTCTATGGCAAAAAAAAGGAAAAAATTGTCTGGAAACCCACCGTCGCTCATGTGCTGATGTGGAAAGCAAAGTGGCCGAAAACTAAATCGCAAAGTCACACCTTAGACAAACAGCAGTCTATGGGCGTCTATGACTCATGCCCACTTCGCGCGACCGAAAAAAGACCTGCGCGAAATTTACGAGTTGCATAGGTGTCGAGCCACACGATAGTGTGACTAAAGGTTTTTTCCGTACCACCAACACCTGATGTTAGCCAGGTCAATCATAATCCTGGAAGGGATAAATCTTCTAGTCTGAATGCACAAAGACAGCAGCGCGTCTGTCAATCCAGTTATAAATGTGTCGTTTTCATTCTCAGCAATCGCGAGGCTGTTGTACAGTATGCATTTACTTCCGTACAAAAAACACATTCAACACAGCAGTATTTGACATTTCAGCGGCACATCCTTCTTTAGAGCCTGAGACGGTATCTTGGTGAAAAAAGATGAGAGATAAAGCTCTCGGCGTTGATCAATCCCTGAGGGATCGCCATGCATTCGACTTCATTATGCATCGTTTGATGGTGATTGAATGCATATTTGGCCTTTACAATGACTCGCGGTGGCCTATCGATGTATCGAGCCAATGCTGCTATCCTCCGAGACAAGTCTTGTAACAATTTGCCGACCCTGGAGGGATGGAGGGCTTCGTGGGTCATGGGCGCAGAGATCGATTCCATGTGTGTTTCAGGGCGCCTGTGACCACTGAGCCACAGGTGCCCTTGCGGTATATTGGTACGCAATTTAGATACTACGCCAAACGCTGCAGTAACACATGCTTATTTACTTAGATATTTGAGTAACCTATGTTTACTGGTTGTGCGGCCCCAGCACAATTTCGTTCCTCTGGAGATTTGCTAGCTTAGCTACTGTATTTTCTTGGAATCTCGAGGTGGGCCTGACCAAAATGTGCCCCAGGTCTCCACCACCAAAGATAGTCGCCGCCCTTCTAGATCAGAGGAAGATCTACCACCATGCGACTTTGATACCAGGACGGTAGTGGGTCCTGGTATTGGCTTACTCTTAGCTAGGCTTTCTGATGGAAACGTTGGACTCCTCAGTTTGGGAGACCCTGCTGTGTGATCCCTCACTGTATATCGCAGCGAGACACCCAGGGACACCTCCCAGTCACGATGAAGCGGTAAGCCAGAGGTCAGAGAGTCTAAAACTTAATTCGAGAAAAACGGAGTAAGCGAAATATTTTATTAAAAGCTTTGGATACTCCACCGTAACATCGACTTCAAAAAGGATTTGCAAAATCTAGAGAGGTATCTAACAGAGGAACAGTGAAGAAAGCTTAATACACATTTGAGAATCAAACCAAACAAAAGAAAAAGCAAAAGTACGAGCTCGATCTGGCAGCATATTTAACTGCGATGCTTTAAATAGGTCACAAATCAATCAAACATCAATTTTTATTAATAGCTATAACAATACTAGGCTTGGCTACATTGTCAATCATAGACAAAGTCACACATTCACATAAACGTTAGAAAGAGCTAAGCGTAGAAAATATCCCAGCCTATTCCTCAACTGAAAAGAATATGAACCGTTATAAGAGAATGTCGAGAAGTAGGAGGCCTGATTTGGCAGTTGGTTTGGGTCAGTGATGATGTTGTAACGTAGTTTTCAAAAACGAGCGTACTGCTTTCAAATCAAAGTACAACACTGTGAAAAATTATCGCCAAGGAATCATGGAAACAGGTTGAAGAAACATTTTCACGAAAGTCGAAGGTACGAAGATTCCTTCTTGAAGCTGTTACACCCAAGGACAGTGAATCGGGCAGAGTGGTATTTTCTCTTTTCCGGAATCACCTTCGTTCTAGGACGAGTTTTCATTCGTCACTTACAGGAATGTGTAGAAAGGATACGGTAAGTTTAAGCGAGTTTCGATAATGGCAAAGGTGATGTCTTAGCATCGAATGCTTTCGAATGTTTGTTTAGCGATATGCTGAGGGATTATGGATTGAAGGAGTAAAAAGCAGTGGAACTAGCAAGTCTATCTTCAGAAAACAATAAAGAAACACGTTCCTAGCGAAGTTTGTTTGCGAATACCTTGAAGGATCATATGAAATCTCCAGCCGATATACCAGTACTTTGACTCCCTTGATTTCATGATTCCTTTACGTGCACAACGAAATAACAGTGTGCAACTCGTACAACAGTGTGTCGTTGAAAATACGTCTCATCACTCATCACTGAACCTCAACGAAACCTCAGTGAAATGTTTCGTTACACAAGAAACGCTACGTACGACTAAAAGATCGCATAAGGTGATCAGGTATCTGCGTCAAATCCTCTCTCGACATTAATGGCACCAACACGGATGTTTTCCTTCCCAGCGGCGGATCCAGTGAGTGCGCACCAGCCGATGCCGATCGGTCGTCTTTGTAGTCGTCCTTGGCAGCTAAAATATCGTAATTCTCTTGGAAAGAAAGCAATAGATATCATGTAAAAATGTTCGTGCAGAGTTAGCCCTTCATTGGAAGGATAAAGGATTAGTAAAAGAAATGGAATAGTCAGGTCGAGGAGTGCTTCTGAATAGTCCACTCCGTACCGACGGCATTGGTAGCACGAAAAAGAAAAAACCGACAAGAGATATAAACGCTATCATTTTGGCCTTTGTTTGTTTCCACAAAGTTAAGCATAAGATGCGGAACAAGTTTTAAAAGTTTTTTCTTTCAAATTGAAAGCGCATCTTAATCCAAGGCCGGAGTTCTAGCACCTGTATCAAACAATACAATCAACACCAAGCAAGTCAAACATTCCAGGACGAATCCTTTTCTGTGATGATTCCATTTGCTGGCTTTCTTTTATTTTTTTAGCGTAGTGAGTATTTTTTAAAGCCACCACAGTCTAACCTCTGTAGTAATAACAATTGCCTCCTTGGATTGACAAACTAAAGCAAGGTTGATAAAGGTGTTCATTCAGCTAATGTTTCGACGTCTTCGTCTTTATCTGAGCCGACCATTCCAGTCGATGGCCCACTGTCGTTCGTGTTTGTTCGTTCATTCAAATTATTAACAGTATGCTGAATGCTGATCGGTTATGAACTCTTTAAATCTCGAGATAGCCAGTGTTAACGTGCATCTAGGCCTTCGCTGCAGGCATTCCTGGCATTTGTGGACCGTAGAAAGGGTTTGGTATCTTATAACTGGGATTCCTCTATGTAGAGCAACAATTTGCTAAAATTGCCCGACTGAGGGCGATGTGATAACACGTTTCTGGACCACTGAACTTCTTACATATAGTCAAAGTTAATTTGTGTAAAGAAGATATCAATCACCATCTCTTCTTTGTAAATCCGGTCGTTCAATCTTCATTCACTGTTATACCTTTGTTATAAGACATCTACAGCGCAGGTAATAACGCCGTTAATCACGAACACGCTCCTGGTTCCATGCCGTCTCGTGCTCATAAACCCTCCCATTTCTCTGGAGTCGGTAAATTGGCAACGCACATATGTCTGGAACAGAGTTAATTCTTTCCAATTAAATTAAGAGTATACGGTGGGAAACGAACGCGCTGTTGTCCTTTCCAGGGAATAACGCGTTCACCACTACACCATGCGGATCCTTCATTTCGCCTGTCTCTCAGCTAGTTTTATCGATCTCTGCCACCAGCAATCACCCGTCAGCGGGATTGATCTGGGAAGCCCAAATCGGCAACGAACCCAGTTAAGCTAAGGCTGTAGTTATAACCAGAATTCTAGCTTATTGTTTACTACCTACTCTTTTTAATGGTCGGGCCATCAATACACCTGCGGTCCGGAGTTTTGCTAATATCTCAACATCACTGAAGTTATATTTTGCAATACACCCTATCATTAAAAGCCTCAGCTTAACTGGGTTCGTTGCAGATTTGAGCTCCCCAGACCAATCCCGCTGAAGGGTGATTGCTGATGGCAGAGATCGATAGAACTAGCTGAGCAACAGGCGAAACGGAAGACACGCATAGTGTGGTGCTGAACGCTTTACTCCCCGGAAAGGACAATAGCGCGTTCGTTCCCCACCGCATACACCTGCGGTCGGAAGTTCTTCAAATATCTCAGCATCACTGAAGTTATCTTTCGCATTATACCCTGCATTCACAAGAAGACGGCAATCCTCAAACAACAGCCGAATCTACGCCCGAAAATTTCGAAGACGTTCATGGATGATGGATCCAAGGCAGCGAATCAAATGCAAGAAGTGCTCGGATTCGCATAACAGATGTGAAAACAAGTGCTACAAAATAAAATAAACGAGGTTGGTATAAGTCCTCGTTGTCGTTGCTGTCGTCTGTCCACGAGCAGTCTCATTCATAACAGCACGGCTGTGAGGAAGGCGAGATCGCCGAAACGTCAGTCATCGAACAACAGCACCAACAGCAACGACAACGGAGTCCTATACCAACTTCGCATCAGCTTTTGAAGATTAGTTTGTAAAATTATATAAATAGGTATGTCAACTATGCATGCCGAGCTTTATAGAAATCGGAATTTTTTTCGCTTTAATGAGAACATTTTACTGTCCGTCCCAGAATCAACCGTTGATGTCTCACACGTTCCCGTTAGCACTTTTGTTACTTGCAGCCGGGTTAGCGCCAATTAAAAACGTACGTTATTTTTTTTATTAAAGTTGTTTATATTGTATATAGAAGACGGAAAAAAATACTTGTAGAATACAGAACGAAGAAAGAATACATATTGATTGGTCATACCGAGATTAAAGGAAAGTTGGTTTCAAATATCTGTGATAGCTGGTAATACTGACTTTTGCAGGATAGACTACCGGAAAAAAACAAGTTGTTATCACCGAATAATCACTGTTATGACCAGCCAGAGTTCTCCTTAAAAGAGTGTCGCCAGGTGAGATGGCCTCATTCGAGCGATACTTCACTGAAGAAGATCTGACTCGATTTGAAGGCGAAGACGCTACATCGAGAAGACGAACACCTGTGGATCCATCGACTCAGACCATCTGCTCTGATGAAGACGGAGAGGTCGAAACGTTATCCGCATAAAGGTATTTATGAACCTCGTATAAGCTTATTAAAAAAAAATTAAATATTGATTAGTGATACAGAGGTTAAAGAGAAGTCCACTTTCAAGTGTTGTTTATAGATTTTATCGAACATAAGTAAGTAAATACCTAAATGCTCTAAAACCACTATCTAAATAGCCTCCAAGTTAGCACTTGGAAGAAATTGGACGAAAATGCTTTCAGCAGCAACACTAATCAACGGGCATATCTTTAACACAAGGAGAAACAATGTTCTAAAGAAAAACTTACGACTGTCTCTCAACAGTGATGTGATCATCCTGCGCCCTAAAACCTTTGTAAGATAGTAGGCCTAAGACAGGAACTTTCTGATTTTGATGAGTTTTACCAAAATGGTAGATACATTACATGCCCAATTAGCTCTATTGAGAGCTACAGTATTACGCCCACCATCTTAACCGTAATCACATAGAAAACGAGGGACACCGAAGTCGAAATAATCAATAGAATGCTTAAAAATTATTTCTGAAAAGAAGGGACGATTTCCACTTCGGTCAAACCGAGCTCTTCTTCATTGAATCTTGGCGTGGTCCATGCCTACTGTAGCTGTCATTCATTACATACTATAGAACGGTATTCCAACCAAAACCCACCTTGTTCGGCAAGAAACTGATCCCACATTGTGTCCACTACTTCTGTACAAATCAATACTCCCGAATGTATTGTCATCATCCGAAGCACGAAAACTCCATCCATTTTTATGAAATCACGCACGAACTGCAAAGATGACGATAACCGACTAATCCAAAGGCATGATAACTATAAAGCTAAAGATAGAAGCTCTTGGCATTGATCAGTCTTTGTGGGATGCGCCATGCATTCGACTTCATTTTGAGGTGATTGGGTGCATATGTGGCCACTAAATTGATTCGCAGTGGCCTACCGATGTATTGAGTCAGTGCTGCTATCCTACCAGACATGTCTGATACCAAACTAGCAACCTCGGAGAGATGGTAGGCTTGGTGGGTTATGGGCACAAGGATCGATTTCACGTGTGTGTTTCAAGGCACCTCCGACCACTGCGCCACACGCGCCTCCCTCTGTGTTAACCATGGAAACAAAAAACTTTAAAAAAATCAAAAATTGGAGGAAAAATGGCTATGTAGGCATCAATAGTTTTTTCCTTAATTCTTCTTCTTGATTTCTTTTCAATTTTAGAAACGATGATTAAAGGTCACATTCACCTGCCTATAATTAATTATTATTTCGCATAATTATTAGAACCACATAAGGATGGAAGGTATCAAAAGGTTCATAGAATGCTCACCTCATCCAACTCAACGGTAAAGTTTCGCTCCTTGAAATCTACATCTGCCAGTTCCAGCCGTCGAGCTATGAATCTGTTGAAAGTTTTTGTTACTATCATGATTCATACCTCATCAACTATTTCTTCTCTACAATCACAATGGTGCTGAGATATTTGCAGAACTCCGGAACGCAGGTATCTGAGGTGGAGAACGAACGCGCTATTGTCCCTTCCAGGGAGTGACGCGTTCGCCATCACATTACGCGGGGCCCTTGTTTCGCCTGTCTCTCAGCTTGTTCTATCAGTCATTGTCATATTTTTCTATAGTTTCTTCTCATGTAGGATTATCACAGACGAACGTCAAAGGAAAAACAAATGGAATATTTCAGCCCAAACGTGACAAGTCATAAGATGTCTTCAAGCAGCCAAAACTGGTCTTAAACCTGTTTTCTTTATCTCGTATTGCCTTGAAGTCTAATAAATACTGTTTAGATGAAGTATTTAGTTAAGTATCCGGTGTCAAATAAGAAAGTGTTTGTTATGCTTGGACTTAAAAGTGTTTACTTAGGTAATAAAGAAGTATGAATATCTATCGTGTCAGAATTGATAGTTAACGAACTTTCGGCGCTGATCGAATGGTAACGACGAGAGCATCCATGACATGATGCTACCAAATGATATCACCGCCAACAGAGTATACCAGAGCCAGAGCAGAAGAAATATCTAAATTCGGTTAATCATCTTTTTTTTTCTCTTCTCTATTACCATTCAGATCGAATACGTTCTTTCCACTCTTCTGTCTAGTTTTCATCTTGATCTCTTTCGTAGTGTAACATATGCAAAATGTGTGATGGAAGCACAGAGACTTTGAGGTTTATCGTGAGGTTAATGATATGAGCTACGGTTTATAATACTTTCGTTTACTACTGAAAAAGAAAGATTAGTAAGAATCTGGTCAGAAACATAAAAAGACAATGTTCGGGATTGGTAAAATGTTCAGAGATGTGCTATGCATTCGACTTTATTCCCAGCATCTTTGAGGTGATTGAGTGTATACGTGACCTACATAATGACTTATGTGGGCTCCAGATATAACAAGTCGCTAATTTGGTACTCCTGAACTACAGTGTATGATCAATCCCTTAGGCGCCTAGGTATGGAGGGGAGGATTCACCCATTCGCGCGATCGACTATGTGTGTACTGCACGGCACCTTTATCCCATGGGATACAAGCCTCGGAATAAATACTACGGGAAAAATAAGCAGATGTCGATTTCTTAAGCACGCGAATAACTAGCGACCTTAGTTCGCTACGTGAGTTCACCGACGAAAATGTCACTATTAAGAAATGTTTAACAATATCACCTAGTTTCCTGACAGTTTCATGCCCTATCATAGATCCCTGAATGTTCCTAGATGTCGAACTGTAAGTGCGAGCAAGTTTCTAACAAGGTCATAAATGGTTTGAGATTTCTATCTAAAAGCCCAAATATATTTAACCTATCTCAATGCAAAGCTTTACATTGAAAGCGCGACGTGTTCCTTAATGTAACGACACCATTTGGGTATTTCGTCTCGTTGCAGCCAACAACAGATATTCTTTTGCTGACTGTTAGAGTTTAATAACTAGTTTACCATTTTAGTGAAGAGAAACTGGATAGCTAATTCTTAAAGACTTTAGGTGGCATGATACTTCATGTGATATTCACCTTTTCCGTAAAAATGTTGATCACCAGTACGCACTGGACGGTGTGCCTCTGCACTTGGCCAAGAATGCGGATCTCCATGTCGCAGTAAGTGACGACAGGGAAGTTCGGTGATTCTGTCCAACCTGAAAACGATTATTTTTCTTGTCAAGCTTTAATTTCTTTTTTCCTTTTGCATAAAGATCGGTGCGCTATTGAATTTTGAGGATTTATCCAAGAGCCGAAATCCTCGTTACCACATTCAAGATATAAATTTCTCAGTGGAATGGAAGGGAGTTCAGCTTGTATGTGAACGATGTCGGATACACTAATCCAATGCGTGTTTTTTCCTTGTTGACCCCTCAATTTTTAAGTTCATGAAGACAAAGGAAAGAATGCGGAACTCGAACCGTGAAGAAAGAAATAGCTCTTCTGACTATGTGGATTTCGCCCCACGACATTTTACCAACAGGCATACTGATGTCGGTTTAAATGCAAAATAGGAAGTTTCCTTTCCCTTCATCGTTTTCAAGAAACTCAACAAAGTACGTTTATGATAACAATCGGACGACTAATCGCAAGAATTGTCGTCTCCCACATTGAACCTTGATTACGAGACAGAAAGGAGGGTGCCAGTGGAGAGAAAGCCAAAACGTTATATCATAGTTAATTGAGTGTTCTAAAGATAATTACGCTAGCCTTGCATTCGACAAGAAGGAGGCGGACTCTCATGTTCCAGCCGAACCCACTTGTGAACCCAAACACCTTAATGAATGAGCTTGCCAGATGTCCACACGAATAGAACAAGTGTTGGACATCGTACCCTGCCAAGGATGAGTGAAAAATGTATACGTGAGCCAGATAGTCGAGTAGGATGAAGGTGTTTGTCATACATTAACCGTCAAATTATTAGCCGTAGGTCTGTTCCATACGATGACATGACATCACCAAAAAACCTAGGCCGGTAATTAAATAAATAAAGAAGAGGTTGACAATGGACATCTTCCAGAATTCAACAACGCCGAAATGAATTTTAGCACTTATATCGACGTGGTTCCAATCGACATGAATTCCATTAGAAATCGTGCATGCTCAAGCTTAATCTGGGCTGGATATTTGTAAACATACTATTGTGCTCTACTTAATAAAATAACAAAATTTTCAGCGAAGGTCTTTACCAGTAAACTCCCTACAACCAATGACTGAAAATAAAATGGCATTCATAATAAAGAATACAGAAGAAAATGTTCCACTACGGTGTAGTCGTGAAATGCATTCTACTCCTCTAAGCATTGTGGAAGTAATATGGAACAAACGATAACTTATGGAGCTTACAACTCTTTGAAATGAGTGTTTTTGTCGTACCGAGGAAGCTTGGTTCAATGTGCAGACTATGGAAGGATGAGAGACTATGTTAGATCTAAGCGCAGGATCGAACGAACGCAGGGTAGCTCAAATCAATGCGATATGAGCTCCAGGAGAGGCAGCGTCGAAACTAAAGTGCTCTTGGCATTGATCAACCTCTGGCTGCGTTATGAGAAGAAAGTAGGGTTCTCCGATGAGGAGAGCATTAAATAGAAATTCATAGGAGAAATACGGCACTGGAAAAGACAAATAGAAAATCGGGCTAATGCGACCGTCTAGGAGAACGAACTCTATCCAAAGTGGTGGTTAACCGTTTCGCATCGGATCAACTTTTTGTAGTAGCTTTCGAATTATGTGAATCGCCCAAAGTTTTTTTTATAAACATACATTTCGCAAATCGAAAGATATTCTCTAAAAATTCATCGATCATTGGATAAAAACAATGATCACCTTGTCCTGTAACGAGGTCCCATAAAATTCCATAGCCATAAAAACCTTGCGAATTCGTTTCAAGAAATCGGCTGAGTAGAAACATCTGAAAATTTGTTTTACACAACAATATCACAGAAACGCAAAAGTCTGAACTTTTCTTTAATTATGTTTAAAGATTTATTTACAAGTTCTTTAAAAATTTGGTTCGAATTCTCAAAAAACTGGTTATAAGACCTAGGTATCAGCATAAATAAAAGGATAGAGCTCTCGGCGTTGATCAATCCTTGAGGGATGCACCATGCATTCGACTTCATTAACCATCGTTGGAGGTGACTGGATGCATATATGGCCTTCACAATGACTCGCGGTGGTCTACAGATGCATCAATCCAAAGCTGTTATCCTCCCAGACAAGTTTGGTACCAATTTGACGATCCCAACAGATAGAAGGCTTGGTGAGCCACGGGCACGAGTATCGATCCCCTGTGTGCTATAGAGTACCTCCGCCCACTGAGCCATACACGCTCTTAGGTGTGAGCACATTCTGGTTAAATCGTTGCGTTGTGTAGATTTTTGGTTACTGATGGCTTTCGCACGCTTTGTTAGCCGTGATAAAAAATTTGTTCCTACTTTAAGTTATAATCACAATCTTAACCGTTATTTGTTTACTGCCTACTCTTTTTAATGGCAGGGTATATTGCGAAATATAACTTTTTTAATGAAGCTGAGATATTTGCAAAACTCTGGACCGCAGGTCTCTATGGTGGGGAACGAACGCGCTATTGTCCTTTCCGGGGAGTAACGCGCTCACCACCACACCATGCGGGTCCCTATTTTAAGTCTTATGAAGGAAATGAACAACAATGTTTATCAAAATAAAGTTTAGAAATCTCCAAAGCTTACCTGTACTAGCACGTTTATGAGAAAGAGTAGTTTAATTCCCAGGTAGAGATAGGTTAAATAGGCCTCGTAGAAGCGAAGATTTAAAAACTTTAACATTCTGAACAGGATAGTGTAAAATTAAAATCACTTTACTTCATTGAACTGTGTCTTATTTAATAAATGCACATAGACTTTTATGTTTTTTCATCTTTCTGTCTTCGTTTTCTCACTATTCTTACCCTATTCTCTCTACCTGTTCTGATCATTTTACATACTACAGTAATCCTTAACTGGCTCTTTCCACAGACATACTCTCATTAATCTTTGCGTTTCTCCTCACTTCTCTTTTTCCTTCTATTCGTTTTCTCACACTCCATTCTTCCTACCTCCCTTTAATAAGTAAGACCTATTTCTCATGAAAATCTCATTCCTTTTCCGCGCATGACCGACTGTAATTATAACAATATCTTCCGTCTTTTGCTATATTAATTCGATATCCATCTCTGGAATACTTTCAGAGTAGTAGGCAAAAGTTTAAAAGAAAACACTTAGGTTATAAGGAATGCTATCTGACATAAAATATTAGCGTCAGAATGCTTGTGGGCTTACTTATGATGATAGGGATGTACGGATCCGAAACGAAATCGATGATTGAAGACGGATGCCAAATGCATCGCCAAGCCGTTGATATTCGCTCGACGAGAAGCTATAAGCTTAGAATTTAACGACAACGCAGAAGAACAGATGAAGTAGAGCATATAGAACAGACCACTGTAAAGAAATGAGAATAAGTAGTTAGCAGATCATGTGGTGCTGAAGAAACAGTTGTAAAGATGTCTTGTCGATAAGGAATAAGCAGACTGTTATTTACAGCATTCATGGAACTTCAGTTCAAAATGTTCCGACATTTTGCTATTATTCAGGCAACTGTATCACAGATCAGGCAGTTGAACGCTCCTAGAAAGCGCTACTCTCTACTCCCCTAGACAGATCCCAGTGGGAGGGCAAAGAAACTTCTTTCCATTTATGAATGTCAGCTATAGCCTGCAGTAGCAATTTGCGAAAGATTATCACGGCTATAATGGCACCCAAAAAAATCAGCTCAACCAAAATTTCAATGTAGTGGCAGAGGCACTTTTTGTCATCAGAACAAGGTTAGAACAGCATCACATGTCAGCAAATCCTAGTGTCTGACAGCTGCGCTACATTCGTTTTCCGTGTCCACCACTACAAGCAGTAGCCAGGCCAAAAAATGTGGAGTGCACTTGTGAAAGACTTGCTTCATTTGAGGAAAAAAATGTTACTAAAAATTCAACAACAATGAACGACTCCGGTCCAGAACTCAGCAAGAGGGAGCGATTGGCCTTCAGAGCTCACAAGAGCTCCTTTGTAATGAAAAAGACAAGAAACATTGTATGCTCATTTTCAATACTATTCTATTTCTGATGTCGGCTTTAGAAACTCGTGTGCTATAAAAAGAGAACGAGTGTTCAATGAGCATTATTGAAGGTGGTAAGGGGAAGATGATTTCTGAGCATCTATTGTAACGCCTACGACACAGAGAATGCGAAATTCATGCCAATGTTAACAAACAAAAAGTGGAGAGAGAGAGAGAGAGGAGAAGTGATAAAAAGAATGAGAGAGAGTCGCATGTCTGACTATGTCATTCGCATTGGAGGAGCCACGGGCCCGAGTAAGTTTCCATCACTAAGGCACCGAAAAATATGTTCTTTATGTGTACCATGTAAGCACAACTCAGTGCACAACTTTAGCAAGTGGTAGAGCTGGATGGACACTTTACTGGGGTTTGCTCGAGTTGCCCTGTCATCAACGAAAAAACGAACGACAAAGTGATTCAGAGTGATGCCTTATAATTCCCAGCAACAATTCACTAACGCCCTTCTGAAGGTTTAATGATAGATAACAGTAATGGAGGCAATGCAAAACACAAAACGAAAGGTTCGTACCAACGGGCCCCAAGGAAAAAAGCTGAACACAATACAGCACATATAATATTCATCATTATGGTAAACACTTTTGGAGCGTGTGGCGCAGCGGTCGGAGGCGCCCTGCAACACACACATGGAATCGATTCCAGCGATCATGACCCATCAAGCTTTGCAATCCTCCGGAGTCGGCAAATTGGTATCAGACTTGTCTAGGAGGATAGCAGCACTGGCTCGATATATTGCAGGCCACCGCTAGTCATTTTAATGCAGTGCACATTGTCTATTTTGTCCCGTTTCCTCCATGCTTGTAGGATCATGGACATAGCATTTTCAAAGGTACGAGATGTGTAATCGAAATTCTTTTGTAGTAGACCAAAAGTATGTCAGTTTCTACTTGTTTCATGTTTTGATTTTCTACCAGCTCTCCTGATTAACGTTTCCGTATCTCAAGATTTCTCCAGTTGTAACATTGCTTAACCCATAACGTCGTATATGGACACCATAGTTTACATACGTGCTTGGACCAAGGAACCGTATGGACACCATAACGTTCATCAGAGTCTGGACTAACGGGCTGTGTACATTCATTCGATAGCCAATTGGAAGCAGATCGAAGCAGTAGTGATAAGACCGGTGAAATCATTCTCTACACGTGATACATTGCAAAAAATCTTTTTTCGAAAAAGTTCATTAACCGGTGATACAAGGAACGCTTAACTCTTATTTCGTTCTAATCACCATAGTCATTGTATGGCATATGCAGGTATGAAAAATACTGAAACAAGCACAGAACAGTGTGCGAGATATTTCCAAGTGCTGACAGCAATGTATTTGCATAATGGATCCAGATTATGGTTTACTCTTAGCTGGGCTTCTTGATGGAAACGTCGGACTCCTTCTCAACTTAGGAGACCCTACTGGGGGATGAATCTCCCCGCTGTACCTCGCAGTCCGACACCTAGGAACATCTGCTAGCCACGATAAGGCGGTAAACTGTCGGGAGAGACACACAATAAATAGAAGCATACATATTATTTATGCTCATGAAAAGATAGAGAGAGTCTGTTCTACAGATTTTGCAGTGCTCATAACCCTGGGGCACTCTAATTCTAGAAGAATTATTTTTGTTGTCAAAAAACCACAAAGTGTTCACTCGATGAAAAAATGCTCGTAATCGGTTGGGAGAGCTATGCTAAGCAGCAGCTCCGTTATAGGCTAGAAATCACTGGTTCTAAAAAACAACTCCTACCTGGTTGCACGTTCGATTTATCGTTAGCGAAACTCATAATGTCCTTTAGCCGGATGCCTAAAAACCAGCTAACATTTGAAATTTTTGCAAAATTCAAATAAATTTTCATTCACAGATAAAAGTGTTTAAAGCTAGATATACAGTACCTGATTTGTCGTAAAGAAGTCTCCAAAGTAGGCATGGTGAGTAGAACATAAAGGCTACAATTACCAAAAAGAACGGTACCCATTGATAGTAGGAGACCTAAAATGGAATTCATAGCTGTATTTATAGAAATGAGATATTTCCACCAATGTGAGGCCTCGTATCAATTTTAATAAAAGCTATTTTTAGAGTTGGGTCACTCATGAGCAACCCAGCCCATAACTGTTATATGACCCATATAGGACAATTTTACTGGAAGGCACATCTTCTGCATCTCTGGCTGGAGGTCACGTAGCTCAGATTGAAGCAGCCAAACACTTTCATAACATCGGTAGACATCACATAGGATTTTTCATTCGCGTAATAGACAGCCTCTTTTAAACACTTACCGTTTTTGAAAACTAGCTGAGAGCCAGGAGAAACGAAGGCTCCGCATGATGTGGTGGTGAACGCGTTAGCCCCCGGAATGGATATTAGCGCGTTGGTTTCCCACCGCATACACCTGCGATCCGGAGTTTTGAAAATATCTCAGCATTATTGTGATTGAGTCACATCTAACACCATGCCATGGAAAATTGTAATAGGCAGCAAATAAAAAAGTTAACATTGTGATTTAGACTACAGTTTCAGCTTAACTGGGTTCACTGTCGATGTGAGCTCACCAGATCAATCCTGTTGACGGGTGAGTGGTAACCGCACTCAATGATGAGCGCTTAGCATTTGTTATTATTGTCAAAATAGGTTGTATCCGTGTACGGAAACCTCCATCGATTAGGGAATCAGTAATTGTTACTCTCCGTCGTTTGTCAAGTTGTTCCGTTCTTGATAAAAAATTGTACTGTTCTATGGTACATGGATTGTATTATATTAGTTGGGCCTGCAAAAAAAAAACACGTGGACTGCTTCTGAAGAAATACAAATCGAAAATTGCACTCAGGCTTAAGAAGACCCCTTTTCCTCATGGTTAATTTGAAGTTTAGGGTTGTAAGCTTAAAATTGGTGAGAACACTTGTATTAAGTTAACTTATCTTCGAAATATTTCGAGCAGGTTGCTTCAACAAAACCTGAAGTTCTGCTAGTGGCCTTTGACTAATTTGGATGCAGCTTGAAGAGCCTACGATTCACCTACGATTTTCGTACTAGCCACACCACCTCCCTAATCAGCACTCAGTCTTTAGCACACCTAATATATCGCGGCAGTATAGATTTGACGTGGTCTTTCAAAACGAAATATCTCGCAAGGACATCTGTTTCTTGGTTATTGAAGTCTACACGTCATCTTCGAAATTCCATCTTTCTGGGTGCCTTTATCAACCAATGGTTAGAACAACATTAACTGGGAGAAATTGATATCTCTGCCAAGAAAGTTGCTGCCAGAATGATAGCGAGTTCTGGCACTCGCAGACCACGTGGGAGAAGAACTTCCCTTTACTGACCGCAGTTCGACAGTGGGAAAACCTCAAGCGGGTTGAGGTGGTTACCAACTGAAATGGTTATTAGGAATAGGAATTCGGTCATTCAAAGCCTTTTTCGTTACTTAAAATCCTACATAATAAAACGCGTTGATGAGAGAATTTTTTAAGGTAGTGTGAGAGATTACATTAATTCATGAGTAAATAAAAAAAAGTCAATTATGTGTCTTATCAGATCGCCTACCATTGTCTTGCCTCGATCCTCAACATCCGGTAGATTCACATCATCAAAAGGGGCGAAATAAGTATTACGAGCCCAGCAGTACATTTCTGAAATGCAGTAATTTCATTCACCGCACATGGTATTACTGCCTTATTAATGCCGTTTCGTAGTATTCTTTAAAAAATTTGGTGTTAAGGATAAATAAAGGAGAAAGCTCTCGGCGTTGATCAATCTCTGAGGGATGCGCCATGCACTCGACTTCATTAAGCATCGTTTGGAGGTGATTGAATGCATATGTGATCATTAAAATGGCTTGTGGTGGCCTATTGATTAATCGAGCCAGTACTGCTATCCTCCGAGACAAGTCTGGTAACAATTCGCTGACGCCGGAGACATGGAAGGCTAGGTGGGCATAGGCGCGAAGATGTGTTGCAGGACGCCTCCGACCCCTGCGCCACACACGTCCATATTTAGTATTAGTAGGTATAATGAATGTGGTTAGCATTGGTAAAGACGAGTATTAATCATTTCAATATTTAGTGTTTTAGCTCTTATTTACTATCTAGTCTTTTCATGGCAGAGTGCGAAATGAGATACAACTACAATTATGTCGAGTTAGTAACAGAATTAAGGACCCAATGTGGGCTCCGAATCATCAATTAGCCTCACTGGGAGTTCGTGTGCTGTTCACCACGTAAGCCGAGACCCTTGATTTGCCTTTCTCTCAGCTATATTTTTACTGTAACGGTGCTAATAGCATTCACCCGTCAACGGGAATGGGTTGGAGAAGACAAATAGGCACTGGAACCAGTAAAGCTGAAGCTATAGTCGAAGTTACAACGTTTTATCTTATTGGCTACTTATTCTAGGTTGAATTTCATATTGTACCCCGGCATTTAAAAGCATGGATAGCGAATAAAAGCTAAAACCTTGTAATTTCAGCTGTAGATTAGCCTAAGTGGGTATGGTGCCCATTTTTGCTATCTAGATCATTGCGGTAGGAAACATGTGAGGCCCCGGTGAAAAGATGAGAAGGATAAGGCTCTTGGCGTTGATCTCTTCCCGAAGAATACGCCATACATTCGACTCATTCTATCTCATTAAGCATCGTTGGAAGTGACTGAATGGTTATTTGGTCTTTAAAATGACTAGCGGCAGCGAGCGCGGCGTCGAACCCGCGTTTATTGCAAAGCGCCTCTAGCCACTGCGCTACGCGCTCGTAAATTGAAAACTCCGTACCACTGGTATTTGTGGTGAAGACCGAACACGCTATTATCGTTTCAGGAGGCTAACGCGTTCACCACCACACCATGAGGGTCTTTCGTTTCGCCTATCTCACAGCTAGTTCCATCGATCAGTGCCATCAGTAATCACCCGTCAACAAGATTGATTTGGGGAGCTCAAACCGGCATTGAACTCAGTTAAGCTGAGACTTTAGTTGAATTCACAATGTTCACTTTTTATTCTCTGCCTATTATAAGTCTTATGGCAGGGCATTAAACGAAAAAGAACCCCAATATTGCTGAGATATTTGCAAAACTCCGGACCAGAGGTGTCTGCGGTGGGAAACGAACGCGTTATTACACTTTGCGGGGGCGAACGCGTTCACCACCACACCATGCGGGTCATTCGTTTCGGCTATCTCACAGCTAGTTTTATCAATCAGTGCCATTAGCAATCACCCGTCAACGGGACTGTCCTCCGGAAGCGGTCGGTAGTAGCGCTTTCGGTCTCCACCGCAGACACCTGCGGTCCAGATTTTTGCAAATATCTCAGCAGTATTGTGGTTGTGTTTCGTTTAATAGCCTGCCGTAAAAATTTTAGTAGACAGAAAATAAAAAGTAAACATTATCTCAGCATCATCGAAGTTATATTTCGTAACACCTCTCATTAAAAACGAGTAGTCAGTAAATAAGGAGTTAGAATTGTGACTATCAAGTTCGTTTGTACTCATGTTTGATGTAAACAGAAATAATACTGTCATAAACTGCGTGTAGCGTCACAGTGGTTAGTTATGCTATAAAATACATACGTGCTCTAAGGATCGATTCTGCCGCCAGGGCCACTCTATCACTTAGGTTGCCATCTCTACGGTATCAGCAAATTGGTTACAGACGTGCCTGGGAGGATAGCAGTATTGACTTGACACATTAATAGGTCATTATCACATATGCATTCAATCACCTCCAACGATACTTAATGAAGTCGAATGCATGGCGCATCCCTCAGGGATTGATCAACGCCGAGAGCTTTATCCTTTATTATTGCTCCCAACAGAAAGGTGACGCAATAACAAGTAACAGAATGGGAAAAAGAAAACAGCTAAACGCTAACAATAATTTATTTGAATGTGAATTCTTCGTTACAGAAATTCTTCTAAAAGGTACCAGCATAGTCCTCCCAACTTTTTTTGTACTCAGCAGGTAGCCAACATTCAATCGGTCGTCCACCGAACATTTTCAAGCTGACCAACACCTGAAATGATGAAAACTTTGTGGTTGTGGTCGATCGTGACCACAATGGTAAACCTGAATGGAGTCCAAGCAGAGTGCAAAATGTGCGTTTTTCTCCTGAATAAAATTTTTTTGGAAGAGATGACACTCCATCTCTTAAATCTCAAAAATGGATGAAGTTGCTTTGGAACCAGTTATGTCACTGTTTATGTCACTCTGTGAAACTGTGCTAACAACATTATTCTTACAGCGATAGTTATAACATAAATGTAGAAGTGAGAGTATGGCTCTCCTTCAAAGTGAATGAATTTAGTAGGGATGCTTATTTCCAGTAGTACAACTAAGTTTCCTTTTGAACACAACTTTTTCTTCATTCAATCTTTTCTTAGCTGGGTTCCTGGACACAGTTACTGAAAAGATGAACCATCTAAGTTTACACAGCCAGGATCATCGCTCTCCGATTGGGAGACGGTCGGAAGGTAACCACGAACCCATTTTTAGACTTATACGAATAGTTGAGCTGAGATTTAATGGCACAAATGTATTGTATATTTCACTATGTATATCATTACATTGTATTATATATTGTAGGAAAGGCGAACAAAAGCGAATACAGGATCGGAGGACTTGGATAGGAAGGGAGAAATGAGAATGGAAACCATCTTGCCGGGTTCTCGTCCGCAGCATGCTTCCTCTATGCAAACTTGATTTTCCTTAACAAAGGAAACAGTCAATAGGATATGGGAGTCTCCTAATGGTACGACTCATGCGGACATCGGCCATATTCTGACAAACAGAGAGTGATGCCCACCAGTAGTTCCATCATTCTCTACAAGGTACGATGACCGCCATCTTCGCAAGAAGTTTCGATTTATCGGTAAGCTGGAGAAGAATTCATGTCATTAACAGCAAAGAAAAAGTTAAGATTCTGAACGAAAACATGTTCAAACGCAACTGGGAGCCTAACGAAGACGGGACTGAGCACAGGAAGATGCTTGTTGAAGGTCTTAGAAGTTGTAGCGAATGCGCCTTTGTTGCTCAAGAAAGGCGATCAGATCACAGCGCCATTACAAATAAGGTGCCGCTCAATAAAAAAAAGAACACAGAACCTTGATCCTACTGCAAGACGCTTAACATGTCTACTAATAAATTAAAATTGCAGATGATGTTTGGAAGAAGATGTATGTAGGTACAGGCAAAAGAAGCTGTTAGAAGCCACGCGAAAAAGAACAAATCTGAAAAAGTGCTGTCGTGACTAGTGCGAGTACAATGTTAATATGAAGGTCCTGATGAACGAAGATGGGCTCTGCAAAATTTTCCACCACGATACAAAATCAATGACAGAAGTGTTGTACACCAACCTTTTTCGTTTCACATTCTCCGTTCTAGCAGCTATAATCGCTGCTGGAGAAAAACCACCTGAAACTCTTTCCTCTGAGACTGAGCTGGGATAGAAAGCATGGAAAAGGTAAAGCTCCAAGACCTGGTAATATAACCGCCTGCTTCTTTAGAGCTGAAAGTCATGAATTAAATGTACTCCTCACAAACCATATTATATCCTACCCTCTAAAGAAGAAAATTCCAGTAGGATGTTATGCAGGTTATCCTGCCCAAAAAAGTGACCGATGGAATCTTTGTAGCTATCGTGCGACGTGATTGTTGAGTGTGTTCTAGAAGCTCTTACGAAGATTAACTTTTCCGCACATCGAGGACACTGGATGAGGCGCTACAACTTGAGCAAGCAGGATTTCGAATGGGATTTTGCTGTATGAGCCACATGCTCGACGAGTCTATAGAGCGAGCAGAACCCACCGGACTACGTTTGCAAGCGACAGGGAAAAATGGAAGGTTTGCTGGCGCCCGGTCGTGTCAATCGACGAACAACGAGACTACGGGTAATGCAGTGATACAGGGCCACATCCAAATCGTGTTCAGGGTCACTGAAGTTTCTCGGGAACAACACCTGCCCAAGGTCCTGACTTTGGGCGACTGTGGAAAAGAACTTTGATAGTGTCGAAACAAATGCAATACTACCAGTGCTCGCCGACCAAGGAGTGGACCCGTCCTACATAAGAACTCTGTCTTACTGTTATCAGAAATGCACTACGAAAATACAGCTTTTCTACCGACTTCTTACCATTCCCATAGAAAAACAAGTTCGACATGGTGACACAATATCGCCAAAGCTGTTTCGTATTGCATTACAGTGGATAATGAAGTCACTCCATTGGGATAAGAAAGGCATATGTATTAATGGAATATTTCTATCAAACCTTCGTTTTGCTCACGACATAGTCATCTTCTCAAGAAGTACTAGCGAAGCAAAGATGATGATAAACGAGCTCAACGAGACGGGGAAAAAGATCGGACTGCGCATAAATCGAAAGAAGACCCAGTTCGTGAAAGACCCATGGTGCGAAGGCGAAAAAATTGAATTGGATCCCTCATTGCAGTGACAACCTCGTACGTATACCTTGGGCGATCAATGAACATGGAAAATAGCATGAAGGAGGAACTACGTAGAAGAAAGAGGGCAGGTTGGGTCGCATTTGGACGTCTCAAAGAAAAATCAAACTGGGTGATTTTCTGATTAGAGTGACTGCTTCGCACGTATTCTTTGAGCGTTTAATAAACAGGTAAGTCAATATGGAGGAGAAATTAGGCAAAAGATGGAGAGCAGTTTGAGCTGCATCCTGGCCTTTCATAGAAGCTACCGATCAACGGAAAGACAAGGAAATCCGCGCTCACCTCCCTAATTCAACAGTCATCTTAGCGTTCCGTTACGTAGCGGAGACCTGGACCAATATTTCATTCATAACAACTATAGTGCCCACTACTCATATAGCGCTTGAGCGGTGTCTTCTGAAATATAACCGACACTCTCAATATCTAGCCAGAATGAGAAGCTCTGACCTTCGAAATTTGGCATATCTTCGAGATCCAGGAGAATATACAATGAGAGCGAAACACATATGGGTCCGGTCATATAATGAGAAGAACAGACAACAGATGGAGGAAAAGAACCATAGAGTGGACTCCACGGGGATGTAAGCGCCCCCTTGGACGACCACCTGCACGTTGGTGGGACCTGTTCGTAAACAAAGTTAATAAGCTGTACCCGCAGCTGCAGTCATTTTACAGATCACAGTATAAGACTCGCACGTGCCACCTGCTCGAATAAAACCACCACCATGGACGACAAATGCGAGGGAAAGAAGCGAATGGCAAACGTACTGGGGTCCGCACAACTTCTGAAGACAGGCCGTCTAAGTAACTAAGTAAATAAGTAAAAGTATTGTATAAAATTTTCTCATAACCAAGAAGTATTGGGACAAAAAACTCTTACCGCCGTAAGAAGTAGAAATGTGGTTGTGTAGTAGTAATGTAGCCGATCGAAGATGTCGTCATCAGCCTGTGGTTGAAGAAAAGACAAGGTGCCAACGATTTCCGTGAAGACCATTCTGGAAAGTATGAGAATAATTGGGGATAAAAGAACAAGGGAAACACAAATACCACAAAAAGTAACGACGACACTGTAGAAAACGACGATGAGCGTTTATACTTACGAAGGCTGGTTTTAAGTAACACTCGAATCCACTGGAAGATTGGAAGGCTTTATATGAATTGTTAAATATGGTCGAATGCTCAAGATCATAAACACAATGGTGATTTCAGTTTGCATAATCTTAACAGTTTAAGTGAAGCTTGAGTCGTGATTTTTCCCTATGACCACAGTGTAATTGAAACATAAAAATAACCTATTCAGGGTCTCACTTTGTGTGTTTGTTTCTAAGCATAGGCTTAGAAATATACGGAGTTTTCCAAAGTCACAGTCCACTTACACTTAGGCTCAGATGAATACAGGTAATAGGCTCCCTTGAAGTATACCCATGAGTAATCTGTGTCATTCTAATAGAGACCCGCGAGGAATTTTCTTAAAATAAACAAAGATGTAACATTTTCTCTTCATTTTTACTTTTTACTTGATCCAACTTCTGGTCTACTGTGCGGATTCCAGCACTCCCCACATTCGATTCGTTTCCTCGCATCCATTGCCCGTGAAGAAACTTCTTCAAACTTTTTCATGTGGCTTCGGTTGCTCCTTGAGGTTTTCATTTCATCTTGAATGCTGTGGAATACTGGCCGATCAATTCTCCCTGGAGCCCTGAGATAGCCGGGCTGAAGGGTTTCCATTTGGATTGCAAAGAGTGATTTTTTCCCAGAGAAGTAAGATACCGATTTCCCGATCACAGAGGGATAAGTGGTTTGGTTGGTCCGGAGCGGAATCGAACTAGCATCATGCTTGTAACGACGAGCATCACTACCACTGTGCTATCCTTGCTTGTAGTATAGGGGATACAAGTGATTAGTCGGAACAACTTGTGACACAGTAATTCAGATCTTATGAAATGTAAAGGTGTTGGGAGAAAAATTTAGTTCTTACTCCTACATGATCCGTCATCACACGTAGTATGTTGGTCCCAATACTTGCATTCGATTCATTATCTCGTATCTTCAATCCATGAAGGTTTTGAAACTTTTCGCATGTGGATTACGCTGCTATTTTGGTCTTCTTTATAAATGTTGTGGAATACTGGTCGAGTCGATTCTACAAGGAGACCTGGAGTAGCCGAGTTAGAGCGTTCTCACTTGGACTACATAGATTGAACTGTGTTCTAGACACGTATGATACCAATTTACCGATCCCGAAGGAATGAGAAGGTTTGCAAATCCAGAACGCGATCGAAGCAGCAGCGTACTTGCAATGAACGACATCATTATCACTGCGCTACCCACCCACTTTGTATCACTTCCACAGTAGATGTCTTATAATGAAACTATAACATCGAATAAAGACAAAGAAGAACAGAATTTCTGAGATGAAAAAGATGACGATAGACAGCTTTCTCACATAAATCAACTTTGAGTTCATGTTAGAATTCCAGTGGACCGGATTCGGCTTGTCACATTGTCCTTGATTGATAATTTTAGCAATACTGGAAGAATCTT
>MQTX01000143.1:61528-192434 GCA_009735665.1 Angiostrongylus cantonensis | reverse complement strand
TATATATATATATATCTCAGTATAGCGGTTCATAGCCTATAGTGGGTTTCGAAACACCAATCGGTAGTACTGAAAATGTCGAATGAAGTTTTGAATATGCATAGCGTTATTAACTACCACGTTTTACCGTATTATCTTGGAAATAACTTCTTACGCAACGTCATTTTCTTCAATATTGCTTTTTATGAAGATGCTGATTTTAGAATTCCTCTTACATGGCCTCCCAACGGTTAACCGCCTCATCGTGGCTGGGAGGTGTTCCTGGTTGTCGGACTGCGATGTGCAGCAGGGATTCGTCCACAGGCAGGGTCTCCCAAGCTGGGAAGGAGTCCTGATTTCCATCAGCAAACGTGGCTAAGAAGAAACCAATACCACGTTCTACCAACGTCCTGGTTTCAAAGTCGCATAATGGTAAGTCTCACTCTGACCCACAAGGGATGCGACTGCCCGTGGTGGTGATGAGCTGGGACAGACTTTGGCCAGGCTGACATCGGGACTCCAGGGGACCACAGTGGCTTAACTAGAAAGTCTCTGAAAAATGGAGATTATGCTGGTGCCCGCACAACCAGTGAGGACAGGTCATTCAAGTATCAAGTATGTCACATGGCCAATGTAAACGTGAAGTTTCCAGGTAACAGACAGGCAAAAACGCATGGATCCTCTTATTTGTTTGTTGGCGGCAAGGCTTCGAGTAATTTTTTGCTTTTCATGATCCGGCATCGTAAATATCGTTCGGATCTCAGCACCTCATTTCGTTTTTTCGCAGTCTCTATCAACAAAAGTCGTCAGATTTTTGTACATGAGTTCGCCTACTGCTCAAGAATTTTCGGTCTTCTTTTTGAATCTGATTGGACAAACAGAATCTTGATGTCACCATGATAGCGCTTTTCTAGATCACCATAACAGGCATTCGTTGACTAAACCCAGCCAAATGTGGCACCGATTTCCAGGCACTGGAGGGGTTGTGGGGTTGGTTGGCCCGGGCATGGTCGAATGAGAGTCTCGAGCGTCACTACCATTGAGTTACGTGCACCGTGAAATAAAGAACAAGTCCATAATGTTATGCTCAAATTCGCATCGTAACTGAACGCAAATGAAATTTATTTGCAAGCTTAACCGCTTTGGATACGACTGATTTTGACTGAGAGTAACCAAAAAGTGGGAAGGGATAACCCAGTGGTTAGTGATGTTATCGATGAGGATTAAAAGGCACTAGTTCGATCTCAGCCCCGAACTACTCCTCCAGTTCATGTGGGAACGCCTTAGCCCAGCTTTCACCAAGATTGCAAGAAGAACTTACTCGACCAGCATTCTAAAAGATTCATGAAAAAGACGGAATCCTCAAGCACTAGTTGGAACAACACGCAAAATGTTGGAAGACCATATTGGACAATGAATGCGAGGAAAACGAATCGAATGCAAGAAGTACTGGGCTCTGCAAAGTAGATGTGATGACGGGTCATATTTGATAAAAACTTGACAACTTTCCTTCTAGGTCTGTCACGTAAAATGTAATATGAAGGATTTCAACAACAGCGATGGTTAGATATTCGCAAACTCCTGACCGCAGGTGTATTTGAGGGGAGGGAGGAGAGGAAGGGAACGAACGCGCTCTCTTTCCAAGGGCTAACGCGTTCATTCCCACACTATGCGAGACATTCGTTTCGGCTGTCTCTCACCCATTTCTATCGATCAGTGCCATCAGTAATCACCCATCAACGGGATTGGGCTGGGAAGCCCACATGGGCATTCAACTCAGTTAAGCTGAAGCTGTAGTTAAAATCACAATGCTTTACTTTGTATTTTCTGCCCATTATTAAAGAATTTCAGTTGTACATAATAGTGTAAGGGCTACTGTCTTGCAATTGTGATATATTTTTTTAAAGTAAGGACAATACAAAAAGAGAATGGGGCTAATGGAATGAAGGAACTAAATAAATGTGGGCGCTCGAAGTCCTTGTTTAAAGGTGTTTATGTCAATGTTAAGCAATCAAAAATTTGTTTATAGTAAGGCTAGTAGTAGGCAAAAATGGGAACGAAGAGAGAGTAAAAGTGAAAAGTGACTTTTTTTAAAAGTGAAATGCATAGTACCGTGTTGTTGCTTAAGATTTTTGAAAATTTAAAGTGGTAAGCAACACCTTACAGTTACAGCTGAAATCAAACAACTTGTTTTGAGCACTCAAAAAAATCCACATTTATCAGCTCATTCTTACTTGGACACTTGGATACTTAGACGACCCATCTTCATTGATTGTGCGGGCGTCAGCCCAATCTCCATTTTTTCGGAGATTTCTTGGTTGTGCTCTGGTCACTGTGCTTTCCTGGAGGCCCGACGTCAGCTTGACCAAAGTCTGTCCCAAGTTGTGACCACCCCAGGCAGTCGCAGTCCTTGTGGATCAGAAAGAGATTTTCCGCCATACTACTTTGATACCAGGGTGGTGGTGGATCCTGGTATTGGTTCTCCATTAGCTGGGCTTCCTGATAGAAACGCCTGACTCCTCAGCTTGGCAGACCCTACAAGGGGAATGGATCCCACTCTGCACATCGCAGTCTAACACTTAGGGATAACTCCCAGGCACGATGAGGCGGTAAACTGTTGGGAGGAGCATTCATTCTACATCCAAAATGCCATAGAGACCCGTATTGTCCATAAGTACATAATAAATAAAACAAGGCAACAATGGCTTACGACAATGTGAGTTTTAGAGCAGGTATATGGTACTTTTGAATTTTGTGAGTGCGAAGAACCTTGACAGGTTAGGCACCTCAATTTTTTTAAAGAGTAACGTAGCACCCGCCGAGACATGTCGAAAACCTATTTTTTGAGCAATAAGGCTCCAAATTAACTGAACTGAAAATGATGGTATCAACAATGAGTCAGCATTGGGAATTTATTTGGTACAAGAGTAGCTCGGTGCCTTAGACCTGGACAGAATTTGCCGACTGGCTTCTCTCTGGCACTCCTCCACTTTAGCACCAAGAACAACAAAGTGATCGGCGTCGTTTCCATTTTCCCACGCTATCAAACACTTATAGGCTTGGGTTGAACCAGATTTCTTTCTGTTTCTCTAATAATGAAGAAATCTTTTCCCGCTCTTCTCCAAAGATAAAAATGACGCTCTGTAAAGTAAAGGATAACGCTTGTCGTGCTTAGTGGCTTCACAGAATTTATCAAATGCCTAAGGCTGATTGTGGATTTTATTAGTAATAGAATAGAATGGCCTGTTTAGAAAAAAATAGTGGAGAAATTATTTTACAAGTCAGAAAAAAGTTTATTCTTAGTAGAGAAGTTTGAAAGCAATGAAAACACACCAGAGGGACTCAGCTGCTTATTTGACCAAGCGTCGCGTCAAAGGTGACTATGGTGTAATTGGACATTCTCAGTAGCAAGTTTCGTCTAAGGATTTGATTCCTTCAATTCTTATTTAGAACATGCTTCAAGCTATGACAGCAGCTTAAATGTTAATTATAGTCGAGAAAAAGAGAAGAAGGAAGGAAATGTTGGGAGGAGAGTGGAAAGAAGACTTTCTGTAGTCCAGTAGCAACGCTAAACAATCTAGCGCGAATGGAAGTCAATCAATTGGCTGTTGATGAACTGACAGACAATCTGTTCAAATATAATGCTCTATCTGACCAAGTAAACCAAAAAAAACAAATTATTTAATTTGAAACCTTGCGCCACATAATCTGACTACGCAAGCAATCAACGCCTTTTGACAATTGGATACTTCAGCCGAAGATACTGTAGCATAGAATCGGCCAACTAAACTGCAGGCCTTTTGCTAAAATTTGGTGTAATACAGGCAGCGAGCATGATTGTTGAGTAGAGGATTGTTGACGCTATTTATGCTCTTGTTCTCATAGGAAAACAGTTTGATGTTGAAGGAAGACGAGAGAACAAAATGGCCGCCTCTTTGTTGACAACCAGCATCAACACAAACAGATAAAACCGTATTTGTCGTCGACCATATAACTTTTCGTCTTACTATGACTTCTCACATATAATATGGCTCAATGTGGTTTTCACATTCGCTGTTTTCTGTATGGATTTCGCACTCCGATCTGAAAACTTTGCTCATATGTTGGACCAGTGGCATTCGTTCCCTATAAAGGTGTACAAATTTGTGTGCGGGTTCCGCTTTTTCTTGAAAATTGTGTAACCTAAACGGTTGCCGTTTGATGCCGGTCAAGTTGTAGACTCACGAGAATCGAGGAAAAGTGCTTTCTTAAAAAAGTCGAAGATGATCACGACAGGAACTCCTCGACATTCATAGATCACAGGAAGTTCCCCAAACAAACCTTGTGGCACCGTTTCCCTGCAAAGGTAGGGAGAGCTTAGATGGCGTGGCGTGGTCTGTGGGTTCGAAGCAAAAGCCATATGTGCTTTGTAAGGTAACTAAAATCACAGAGCCTCATGCGTTTGGTAAAAAATTCAAGGTATGAAGAACTAGAAAAAGTATTTATTTAAGGATACTTATCGTTTGTGATGCTAAGGCGTGCGTGGTGCAGTGATCAGAAGCGCCCTGCAACACACACGTGGAATCGATCCGCGCCCCCATGGCCCATCAAGCCTTCTATCCCTTCGAGGCCGACAAATATCTACCAGATTTCTCTGGCAGGATAACAGCACTGGATCGATACATCGGTAAGCCACCGCGAGTCATTGTAAGGGTCAGGTATGCATTCAATCCCCTGCAAACGATGCTTAATAAAGTCGAATCCATGGTGAATCCCTCAGGGATTGTTCAACGCCGAGAGCTTTATCCCTTATCCTTTTATCGTCTATGAAGGAAGAATGGAAAGACGTTACATGTGACAAAAGTGTTAAAGGAGAGTGTGCAATATAGCTCCTTTACATAACCTTTTTTCCTTTTTCTAGGCTTTGCTACACTTGTTCTTGGTTTTTCTTAGTCATTTCACCTAGACAAACCACTAGTTGAGATAGAAACTGTTGCGAGGAGTCTTAAAACGATTTGAATGACCAATTTTATTTTTAATGCAGCAAGTCGAGGAGGAAAGGAAGTCACTGAATGAGGTTAATTTTTCAGAGTTGACAAAAATAGAGGAAGAAAAACGTGTAAAAGTATAAGAACGGCGCAAGGATATTGTTGAGCAGCGATTTCTGCGCTCAGTATGCTTGATTTCTTTGAGGACGAATGACCTCACGCTACAAACAGATGCGCAATACTGTTGTAGGAAAAAGAACTCTTTTGTTTGAACTGTATTTGAAAAACAAACCTTGTACATACGGTCAGAAATGGACCAAATTTTGCAAAACAGTTAATGTGTAGTGGTGTCTACATAGAAAATGAAGAATGTCCTGCAGCTATTACTGCATTACGGTAATAATTTGGCCTTAGTGCGTCATGAGGTCTGACAGTAGGTCAGCAGACTGAACTACTAATGAGACTGGTGAAGAGGACAAAATCTTTCGGAACGTCTACCAACTATCTCGAAGAAAAAAGCTTTTGCAACAAACTTAGGTCTCATCAATAATGCAAAAAGCTACTGCATCATCTAAAAGTTAATAACTTGCTAGAAAAACACATAGCTATCATTTTTAGAAAGAGTAGGCGAATGTAACTGCCTCAGGATATGCAATAAGTAGAGAAATCAGTGGTTCAACTGCCGATTTGAAGCGAAAAGCCGATCATACGAAGTGCCTGGACCGCCGAACAGTGCAATATGACAATGGCAATTGACGATGGGAGTTCAAACACTCGAGGGATTTTTCTCATTTTTCCGGGATTTTTCATACTAATACCTTCTCATAGCTTACCCCTGGGTCACATCTTCTAATAAATTCATGACTTGCTCACAACCACGATTGCTAGAGGTACTGTAAGCTGACCAAGGTAACCGCTCTTCGTTGTATTTCCCTGGTTCACTCACAACAGCTTTCCTAAAAGTGTGGTCCATTCTGATGGCTTTCGTCGATAAAGCATAGATATTATTGGAGATTAAGCAGATTGTGCCTTTTCACCTTCTAAAGAGAACTAATTTCATTCAGCGGGTGCTGGTTAGCGCACTCTATAGCACGAGAATTTTTCATTCCATTATTTTCTAACACACTCTTCCTCCGCAATTCTGTAAAACGGTGGTGTATTTAGATTGTGTTTGTTAGAACATTGACGCTGGCTTCTTAAGAATAGGTAAGGAACAAAAAAGGAAGAGAAACGAGAAGGACTAACTATTTTGGCGCTTATCCCGATATCAGCAGTCTTTTCGCTTAAAAAACAAAGCTTTTACCGAAATATTAAAAATGAGCGTGGGACACCATTTTTCAAAATTTTACTTGGTTCGGTAGGAACCGGAGATGGAAAAGCCGAAAGTGGCTAAAAAAAATTTCAGTTGCCAGATGTAGTTTTGATATTAGTCGGTATGGAAAGATGAATCATCCAACCAAAT
This sequence comes from Angiostrongylus cantonensis, assembly GCA_009735665.1. NCBI lineage: Eukaryota > Metazoa > Nematoda > Chromadorea > Rhabditida > Metastrongylidae > Angiostrongylus > Angiostrongylus cantonensis. Next base: position 186,026 of record MQTX01000143.1, on the reverse strand, counting down.
GAATCTCATCCATTACCTTCTCAAAACATGAACGTAAATTCTCATGGATTACCATTCTTCTGTACTCAACAGCTTTTACAAGATTGTCATAAAACTTTGTTCAAGCGATGTTTCGAGACCTTCATCTTCTTCTGAGCCGGAAGCAGAAATGTGAATTTTCCACGAAACGTTTTTCCGCCCCTACTTCACCTACGTATTCAGTAACGTTTTCGGGTTCAGAGATAAACTATGGCTTTGCGTCGCCATCGAATGGTGGACAAAAGTCATAGGATTCATTACCATCAAGTAATTGTTGTCGTCCTAGAAGAATCCTACTGGCAAATAAATTAGTTACCTATCCAGATTACTTCACTATCCGACCCTGGAAGCTGGTGAAGAGCTGAGGACGTAATAGGACCGATATTTCAGGTAGCAAAAACGAAAAGCAAAAAAATTTGCTCGATTGGCGCGTAAATGAGGGAAAATCACAATGCTAAGTTTTTAACATCAATGATGCTGAGATATTTGCAAGACTCCGAACCGCAGGTGTCTGCGCTGGGGAACGAACGCGCTATTGTCCTTTCCGGGGAGTAACGCGTATACCACCACACCTTGAGGGTCTTTCGTTTCGGCTAGTTCTATCGACCTCTATTTATATTTTTATATTATTTTGTCTCAAATAAAAGTTAGCACTGTGATTTCAACTACAGCTCCAACTTGACTGGGTTCAATGCCGAATTTGGGTCCCCCAGATCAATCCCATTGATGGGTGATTACTGATGGCACTGATCGATAGAACTAGCTGAGAGACAGTTGAAACGAAGGACCCGAATGGTGTGGTGGTGAAAGCGTTTGCTCCCGGAAAGGGTAATAGCGCGTTCGCATTCATACCGCAGACATCTACGGTCCAGAGTTTTGCAAATATCTCAGCATCATTGTGGTTGAGAGAAGATATCAGAGCCTGAATTTACTGCCGAAGTCATTCCCGAACTCAAATCTGAACAACTCTGTCGATGTAGGTTTTAAGAGAATGAAAATGATATAGGAAACATGCATAAGTGAGGAAGTACGGTATAGGCACAACTTACGAAAATGGGTCAGCCAGTAATTATGTAATATCCACTTATCATTCACTCTTCACTGGATCTCGAGTCTTTTTTGCAGTGAGAAGCGATCCAATCAAGAATTTGAAGGCAAACATTTTTGTGACGCAGACTTCTTTTGTTAGTTGACGTTCACAGAAATTCTTACTATCATTTGATTAGTAGTGCAAGTTCACATTAATCTAAGAGATGTTCACGAAAAATTCTTCATAACGGCTTTTAAAACGCCATCTACCGTGGAAGCTGTGGCAACATAACTATTTCCTGTCGGTGTTGGAAAAGATTTGGCACAATTTTTGTACTTTCTATTCATACCCCTTCTATGCTGAACCAGCATAACTATCCAGTAAAGTCCGAACTTTTCTATCACAAAAGTGACAAATCAAAATACCTTCAGCATGATTTTCGAAGAAGCATTTTCAACTCTACTGTATACATGAGGGTGCGTGGCTAGAGGTGCCACTGCTACACATACGTGGAATCGGTATCCGCGCCCATGGCCCACAAAGCGTCCCATCTCTCCGGTGTCGGCCATTTGGTACCATACTTGTTTGAGAGGATAACAGCACTAACTCGATACATCGCTAGGCCACCGCGGATCATTGTAAAGGCCAGATATGCATCCAATCACCACCAAACGATGCTTAATGAACTCTAATGCATGGCGCATCCCTCAGGGATTGATCAATGGCGAAAGCTTTATCCTTTGCTGTATATATGAGTTCGACTAATGTTCAATCTAATTAATTGGATTTCAATCTACAGCTTTTGCTGCAGTTTTATTTAAAACTTGTTCGAACGCTCTACTACACCAAATATTTAGGGAATCATCGATTCAAACTTGAGAAACAGTGCACAGATTCATCGTTCAGCACGCCATTCTTCAATTTTAAGAAAACCGAACTGTTTGACACATATTTCTTTTCTTCCACATTCTAAGATTACCTTAGTTGTGAACTGTCAAAAACGCCTTTTGAGTCTTTGCGATAGCAAGCGCTGGCGTGTGACGAAAATCCGGCGAAAGCATCGGCTGACTGCTCTGACCTCTATGATGACTTTCTAGTTCAGCTACATTTAACAGTTTTCAGGAGAGCAAACAGTTACACCACACATCGAGCGCATAAAGGCAGGCTATTATCTATGTGATAAATAGGTCAGTTTTCGATAATATTTCAAGAAAGGATCCTCTTCAGTACGGTTCTACCAGTTCTAGTTTTAATAATTGGTCACCGAGTAATACAAGCTGGTAACAATAAATTCTATTTGGCATGGTCGTAGAACAAAGGCGACTGATGATGCTCGCTGTTTAATGAATAGGAAGAGCTCAACGATTTCCATACAGTGTCTTTTCCTGTTTTCTAACTAGAACGTAACCACAGATAAGGTGACGTATTCGGCCCCGCATAGGTTTGGTCATAGCTGGATTTTCAGGTGGAAGTGTCGGGCTCTGTGTTAGCCTAGGTGAACAAATGAATCTCCGCTGAACACCGTAGCTCAATACTTAGGAAGGTGCTGAACCAATATAAGGTAATAAATCACTAAGGAATTTTTTTGCCGCCTGTTCTTTATAATCTAAAGGGCAAACATCGAAAATGCGTGAGTAACGTCGTTGAAGGTCCATGTTTGGTTTACACGATGACTAGTTTCTTTGGTGATTCGAAATGTTTACCAAAATCTAGAAAACCTCACAAAATCCGGAAAATTTTATCCACAAAAAGATGCTTATTATTTAACTTGAACATTAATGAATGACTAATCATATATATTAGAGAGCTATCTTGTGCTATATTCAGCCCTAATTAATGAAGTAAAAGGATAAAGGACAAGGACATAAAGGACAAGAGGCGCTGACCAATCCCTGAAGGATGCGCCATGCATTTGAGTTCATTAAGTATCTTTGGAGGTGATTAGATGCATATCTGGCTTTTAACGGACTCGCGAAGGCCTACCGATGTATCGAGCCAGTGCTGCTATCCTCCCAGATACGTCTGGTACCAATTTGCCGTCCCTGGAGGAATGGAAGGCGTGGTGCGCCATGGGCGCTGGGATCGACTCCGCATGTGTGTCACAGTGGCGCCGCGCCTCCAACCACTGTCCTACACGCTCCCATAATTAATGAAGTATGGACCAAAAATTTAAGCCAAATCGATCAACTGTATTATTGTTGTCTGATAATTTTTTCACCGTTGCTCATGTAAGAGGGTAAGAGTAGCGCAGTAGTAAAGACATCATTAAATAAACGTAAGGCCCTGTTGGACCTGCACTGGGATAACAAAGCTTCATATCTGTGGTTGGCATATTGGTACCAGATTTACCTGAAGAAAGTTATTTCACATGCATAAGGTCCAACAAGTGCATTCGGTGGAGCCCTGCAGCGTCCTATCCAAGGATTTCAAGAACATTATCAAAGAAAACGTTCTCGTCAACTCTAATTGACCCGAAACCCTCGACGACCACTTCATCGAAAAACGAAGTGGACCCTATTTATTAGGTTTGTTTTAAAATATTCAGTAAACGGATAAGTGAAAGATAGGAGAGCTCTTTAACTTGTATTTGAGTTCTCTGTTCTTCTTTGTAACTATGCAGTTCTCGACGATAAAAAAGTATGAAATTGCTATAAAATGAAGCGTTTTATGGGCGTGGATAGAAATCGCTTTTCCGCTTCCTCTTTGTCTGTTTTTTTTTTCATTTTTCTCCTATTTTCTTCAGAGTTTGACCTGGTGAAGATATTATCGATCAATGGGCTATTCAGATGAGGCCGTCGTTCGTCTGTTTGAACATCGAACACGTCATCTGCTGAGTCAGTCGTCAGTCAGTCAACGACAACGACGGCAAAAGAAGCACATCATCAAGATGGTAAAAACATCTAGTATACAAGACTTTTAACAATTTTATTCTAACTTGCATAATAGTATAAGTCAATTAGTTCTATTATTTTCGATTTAAACAAATACAACGCAAATTTGAACATATTGATCGATTAGAAATTAAACGAAATTCGGTTGAGAAAAACGTTGAGAAAAGCTCTGGAAAAAAGAAGCAATAGTTTCTATATCACTGGAAATGAGAGTCAACGGTAGAAAGTTTCGTTTAAAAAAAATCTAGATATCTATTTTGTGTTTAAGAGAATAAGGGCCTTAGTGGCGCAGTGCTAATGCGCGAGTCCTCGGAAAGGAAAATCATGGTTCGCTCTGGCCTGGGGTCCGAGTTTTGCGAATATCTCAGCATTAATGAGTTGTGATCGTTTAAAAATGTGAAGTAAGGAACGAGAAAGAAAAGTACGAATTAAGAAGGCGTATAGACGGAATCCATTTTTTTTAATAATCTAGAAGTAGTCTCTTATAACCAGGATTTACTTTAGTTTTGATTCAACCTAACCTTATCTGGAATAGCAACAATTCAGGAATCATTGTTGTAATAATGACCCTCATTATTCTCTCTGAAGTTTGAAGCAAAGGTAAAAGATTATTTGCTTATAACCACAACGATGCTGAGATATTCGCAAGACTTCGACCCAGGGTCAGATCGAACAGCGATTTCCCTTTCCAGTTGCCCGCGTTCGATCTGTCCAGGGGTCTAAGTTTTGCGAATATCTCAGCATCGTTGTGGTTGTAATTCACATCATACCCTGCTGTGAAAAATTGTAGTAGGCAGGTAATAAAAAAGGTTAACATTTGCTTAGAGTTGCAATGAGATTGATTTTTGCCATAATTAATCCTCATATTATCAATAATTACTTTTCTCACTAATAACGATAATGAAACCTCTGATGGCAGCAATAAATATTAGCAAGGCCATCTTACACCCTACTTCAATGATATCGCACGTCGGTGTGCACTTTAGAGTTTGAACACATTAAAGAACTATCCGGCTTATAATGGATTCTACATTTCCCGAATGCCAGGTGCAATTGAACCGGTGCCGTGTAAGATGTCGGTCGCCGTCCAAGAAGAAACCCAGTTCTAAGATTGCGAACTTCCTCCTGGTCCATGAACCACGGTGAATGCCTCTGGTGATGAACTAAGATCGACCGACTACGAAATTCTCATTATGTTTGAAGAGATTTGTTGCTTAGTCAGTAACATTAAAGAACTATCCGGCTTATAACAACATAGCAGGTAAATGAAAAATCTGTGGGAGCTTGCAAAATTCTTTGAGGAGACGAAAAAATGAGGCATGAGATTATAGTAGTGGCAGCAATAATAATCACAATGTAGTCCGGACTGCTGGTGTCTGCGATGGGGAACGAACATGCTGTTACCCTTTCCAGAAAGAAACGCGATCGCCACCACACTATGCGAGTTTTTCTTTTCACCTTTCTTTCAATCGTTCCACTAAAAAGCAACAGGCAGTAAATAAAAAAGTGACTATATTGCGATTTACATCACCGCATCAGCTTAACTGGGTTTAATGTCGATTCGTGCTCTCCAAATCAATTCTGTTGACGGGTGATTGCTGATAGCACCTATAAGTCAATAATACGCCTGGGATAAAGGTGAAATGAATGGCTCGTATGGCGTGGTGGTGAACGCGTTATCTCCAAGAAAAGGTAGTTACGGGCTCGTTCCACACCGGAAACACAAGCAGAACGGACGGATTTTTGAAATTATCTCAGCATCATAATGGTTTGCAAAAACAATACTTTTCCTTTTTCTTTCCAGGCCTTACGTAGTAATAAAGATTACAGTGAAAGTTTTTTTTATTGTAAAAGCTTTAAAAAGAGCAATAATAGAAACGTCAGCTTTTATAGTTGCCGCTGTTGTTGCTACCATTGCAATTATCATAAATCAGATTAGTCTGTACAGATTTGTGGAAGAGTACGTAAGTCGAAAACTGGGAAATAGCTGGATAAGGTAGGATTAAATTTAACAATTTAACTATAGTAAGAAACAGTAACATGGATTTACTCTTTTTTGGGAAGCGGATGCGAATGAATGACAGAATAAGGTTGAAGTCATGAAGAATCCTCGGAACTATGATGCATGATGATGGCCAATGGAGTGCGAGAATGAATCGTCTGAGCAAATAGTACCAAAATCGTGCTCGTGCTGAGCCAACCAGCACCACAATTGAATCGCTACCTGGCGTTTTGAGGATGGCACCTAGTATCTGAGGATTAGCCTAGTCTTTAGCAATTATGGTGCAGTCGTCTTGGCGCCCTAGTAACTATAGAGATGTGCTATGGAACATCGTACGGTTGCAACACCGTTCAGTAGACAATGGCAGAGAAAGTCGAATTACAGCGGGAGCATGAATACGTTCATAGTTCTAGCACCGTTGAAATCATGTCAATATTAGCTTTACATTTGAGATCGCACTGGTCAGGAGTGAGTCGACTTATGTCAGTTCTATCTATCGCAGTCCGTAGCGGAGATTTTGAGGACCGCTCTAGATATTTAAACGCCGAAAACATGCTAAAGCGATATTAGAATGAACGGAGCAGAAGTATTTCAGGATTCTTCACTTGAATGCTTCATAGAAAATACAACGCCGCATTTGCTAGAAAAAAGCAGTTTCGTTTTTTAGTACGCCCGACACACATTCCTTTTTCTCCCTTTGTCAATCGTTCCTTTGTAAAAGGCAGCGCTGACGTTGAGAACGGGTTGCTCAATTTTACCATAGGTGGTGAGAACTCACGCAAAACATTGCATGGTTTTGCTAATACTTTCTATTTTGTTGTGAGATTCAATCAATTAATTAATTTCTTATGACATGTACATCCTCTCATGTCGCATGATGCTTGTTCTTTCTATATTCGGTCTTTTCACATGCAAGCGACCATCCGCAGTGTTGATCAGATTCACATGCTGCTCCGGTTTCAAGTTAAGGATTTGTTACTTTTATAGCTCACTTATATGGTGAGCGCTTACTGTGTGTCATAGGGCTGGCTCGCACTCTTGTTCATAAAGCATGCAGCTTCCATACCTAAAAAATATTCAGCAAGTTGGTTGTAACCGTCATCACCTTTACTGTGGGTTCCAGTTATTATCTAACCACAAAAAATGCTGCTTGGAGTGAATTCGGAACGGATACTAAAATCCGAAGGAGTAGTTACAACTATTATTTTCGTTTCTGAATTTGACAGCGATTGTCCACCAATCAACAATTAGCTATCAAGGTTCGTAGCTATTTGGCTGGTGGTTGTTCAATGTGGGAGACATGTGATAACCTTTAGGATACACTTTACAGGTAAAAAAATGCAGGTATCATTTGTAATCACAATGATTGTTTTGGGATTCGAACCAAAATGGCGTCTCAACGAGCTTCACTCATTTAGAGGTCACAAAATCTGTTGTATTTTCGTTATGTGGCCCTTCATATTGACTGCTTCAGGGTAGACGAATTAGTCAGGTTAGTCCACTTCGGTGTTTTGTAGATAAATTTGGCCTTTCCTTAGCTTTCAGTTTGTAGAAGTTCACATTTGGTGGGAATTAATAGTTTCGAATAGACATATGCCTATAGTTGTCATATCTCTCCAAGGAATTTTATCCTTTCACACAATCTCCTCCTTCTCGTACCTATTCGTTCCGCTCTGATGTTCAAATCGCCATAAACATGTTGGTATTCGATGAAAAGCTTTCAAAGGACGGCTTTCTACAACTGACCTTATAAAACCAATGAGTTCTTGTTTGTGTCTAACGACTCTCGGCTTTCGACGTTCAAAAAATCCTATCAAAAAATTCAGCCTGACATAGAGAAGCAAACTCTTTAAGTTTTGGACAGGTTCTATGAGCAGAACAATCGTTCATCATTTTCATCTCAACATCGCCACAACAAATCATGATCGCTGTCTCAATGATGATGTTTTCGGACCAAGTTTCAATGGAAACATTGACGTCGATATCAGCCACGGTTGATATAAGATCGAGGCCGATAGAAGGAGAGATGATTCTGAGACATTTCGCACAAATCAACGGCAATGGGAACAACGCTCGCCCTTCTTATTGCTCTGATTTCCTTCTGTGATCTGGTACTCACTTCATCAGATATCTGGATTCGTCGTCACGTAAGTGAAGTTTGTGGAAAAAAATTTGGTGCCATATGATCCCCTTATTACGGTCAAATGAACCTGAAATTCTGAAGTTGCGCCTAACTTGATGACAAATATTGAACTAATTCATCGCTTCTATTTCGTATCCTTGGCTCAATCTCACTGGTAAATTTGACCTTAAAAGATAAACGCGCACTATTCCTAAGTAATACTCGTAGTTCATTTTAATAACTGCCAAATGGCCGAGGCCAAGGCCATAAAATCAGGAGACAGCGGTTTGCAATTTAACAGTAGCTTAGCCAAATCCCTGCAGAAATTCGATGGTCCTGGCGTTCTATCTCCGATTTTTGTCCCTGACTCGCAACAACTAATCATGACCTTGAGAAAGTTCGCTTACAGCGGTAAAAGACTTCACATGTAGACGTCTTAAAAATGCACATCTACTTATTTGCTACTTTCTGAAAAGCCTTGGTTTAATAGAGTGACGTTCTAGGTTAGTGATATCTAAGCAAATAGTAATGTTAGGTTTAATACTTACTTAGTCCATTATCATAAAGATTGTCCTAGACAATGACACAGTACAAGTTCCGCTTAGCTGTTTCCTCGCTAAATTGCTAACAGCTGCCCACTGAGAAGCTCGAAAACGTCGCCTTAAGAATTTCTCCCGTATTTCTCAGATATAGCTATTAACACTTATAGATGAGTACAAAGTCTATTGCTTTGCGATTTGCTTTACTTTGGAACGATGACGATTCCTATCGCAAGTTCACTGTGAAGGGAGCTTCCGAATGTGGAAAATAGCATAGTTATGGATAAGCGACACCGATACTGAGTTATTTAATCATCTATACAAATTGATTTACGATGTCCCTCCAGCGGTTTACTCCCTCATCGTGGCTGGGAGGTGTTCCTGGGTGTCGGGCTATACTGCGGGGGATTCGTGCCAGCAGCAGAGGGGCAGCTCTATCTTCCAAGTTGAGAAGGAGTCCGCTGTTTACATCAAGAACTGTAGCTAAGAGTGAACCAATACCAGGATCCACCACCGTTCTGGTATGAAACTAGTCGCATGGTGGCCAATCTCCCTCTGATCCGCAAGTGCCGGGACTGCCTGTGGTTGTGACGACCTTGGGCAGACTTTAGCCAGGTTGACCTCGGGACTCCAGGAAACCAGGACGGTTAGAGCAGCAAAACTCCGAAAAAACGGAAATTATGATGAAACTCGCGCAATCAGTGTTGTCAGGCCGACCAACTATTCAATTAAATAAGATGTAGGAAGTAATCCGTTGCGCTCTCTTGCTCTCTTAGTTTGTCCATTTTGCTTTTCATTTTAGCATTTTAGCATTTTTGCAGAGTATTTAGCGCGCGAACCATATTTATGGAGCCAAAATGGCAAAATGAGAAAGCCTTTGAGGGACAAAAGTTTTGTAAGTAAAGCAGTCAATTAAAAAATTAAAAAGAAAGCATTTACTTCTGCATTCTTAAAAAAAACCAAACAGTATCCATCTTCTATTAATTCTATATATAACATTTTCTTCTTTCCACGGACCGACCTTCTATTAACGTCAGCATTGATTAAGTAATTCTTCGTATCCTTGTTGAGCAAACGCGAGGTGTTATTTATATTCTTTATTCACGAATGAGCTGACGTTTCGGCGGATTTCGCCTTCCTCAGAGCCTGGAAAGGTCAAGCTGACAGCAATGTACTCGGCGAAACGCCTCCATAACCAAACAGAGAAAACACTAAACCAGAATTTCAATCACATAGAACACAGCTTTGCACCCTCCCCGCTTTCTATGAGGCTTCCACTGAGTATGTCGTGTGGAGACCAACCGCACAGAATTCACATGGAAGCGTAATGTGCCTCTCCCATCAGAATGCCAGGCTTGTATACTGCCCAATATCACGCATGATAAGGAGGCATCCTTCCCCGCGGTTCATTTTCGAATTTCTGGAATTAATCAAGAACGCCTCGAGAGCTTCGTGCGCTTGCGTTCACGATTCCTGTGCGAGGATCGTGGCACGTACTTCAGAGTCCTCCCCGTTATGTGTCTGCATTTTATGCGTGCCCAGTGGTGTTTGGCTTCCGTTTACCGACTAGGCGTTCTTTTATGCGGACACAGAGTGTTCTACCCGTTTCGCCAATGTATTCGTCTCCGCACCCCTTACAGGAAATCAGATGAACTTTTTCTCTTCGTTTTTTCTTGCCTTACAACTTTCTTAAAAAATACGGAATCTGTCGGCAGTACGTTTTCATTCTCTTTTTCTTTTTGCATTGATTCAATATTTGACAGAAAATATACTTATGAAGTATAGGAAAATGACAGAAGATCTGTGAAGACATATATCATTCCGATCTGATTAGTCAATTTTTTAATCAGTTAGAATGACTAGAGCCCTAATAATTTTTGTAGTTCTCGCCTTTATTGTAAAGATTTTCAGCTCGGAAATGGAAAACTGTACGTCTTTAACGGCACCGATCTTTCACCAGAAGACATTGACAGCGTTGACATACAAATAACAGCTAATTACCTCAGGTCGCAGCTATTTCTTCTATCTACTGTTTCCAAATTAAAAACACGGAGAAAGCAGAGCTTTTCTCTTTTAGCGTTTGTATGAGCATTGCTTTAACAAAAACGGAAAAGCGTAATGCTTACGGGGTTTCTTTGATCTTCAGTGACGAAGTGAAAAGGCACCTCTTCGTCTGTTTCCTCGGCTTCTGAAAGATTAGGGAAAAATGGAACAGCTTTTCTGGAGCTAAATTTGCATGTGATGCAGCTTGCGGTGACTGTTTGATGGTTTAAATACGGAGTTATTCATTATGCCGTCTTTAATGCTGTAGCTGTGAAGAAAAACTAGAAGCTCAACAATCAGAAGATGTGAATCTGTAGGAATTTATTGGAAACCACATAACCTTTTCGCCTACAACACCCACTGCTAACAGCATCGCACAATCAACATTGCGAAAGCTGGTAAAATTAGGATAAGAAATTCTTCTCCAACAGCGTATGCAACGCACTTCTTATCAACGGACAAACTAGCACCCTTTTGAGACTTCGATAAGTGGGTTTTAGAGAAGTGTTCAAGGATCAGAGAGACTGTTGAAAGCCGCCTTCTAAATGTCTGTGCTTTCTAAGAACTTGAAAATTTACTCCAGTGTTAGCTGGATACACTGACTACCGGTTGACGAAGGCGAAAAACATTTTACTGTTATGGAACAAGTAAATTTGCATCCAACTGGCAAAAATATGTAGCTGGTTTTTGCTTCGATTAATATGACAGGAAGTGACGTAGGTTTATTGAGAACTCACTATTGAAAATGGACATCAATGTCTCGGCTGTCTTATATTACACGTGTCAGAAAGGCCACGCAACGTGCTATTGAACGACTTGCTCCTGATATTCATTAATGTAACACTATAAATTACGTAAAAAAAGTCTCGGCAGAACTTTTGGAGATAGGGCTATCAGAATCGCCTTAGGCAACAATAGAAGGAGCAAAGAACGGCTGCAGATGTAGTAGAAGCGTAGTGTACGGTAGCACCGCGGAGCGGCTTCATGGCGGTGCTCTCTAGTCTCGTCTTCTTAGTGTTGACACATAAGTGTTTAAGTGGTAAAATTCGAACCCCGTTCCACTATCTCGTCAAATGCAGCCTTGTTATTTTTAAAAAAAAAAAGCACTCATATCGTACTGAGAAGAAAGAATTAAAAACAGGAGTAAATGAAAAGAATGGTTAGATGAATTCCAGGAAGGAATCCGCTACACATCCCGTTCATGCGATTCGAATTAGTTGGACACCGGCAAAGAATGCTGCCGCCTATCGTGTACACTGTGAAGCGAATAGCACTGATGAAGTGAGCCTAGTTCTTTTATAATAAAATTGGTACGGAAGAATGAAAAAGAATGTTTTCTTACTGTAATCGTAAATTTAAGGCCAAAAGGATTAAAGATTGCCCTCATTTTCGACCTACTCTTTGAAGAATTCCCACGTTTTTTCGGTGTTTGAGAAAGCATCAGTAAACTGGTGAGAGCCTTGACTCGTAAGTGTTGCAAGAGAGTTTTCGAATCTTTGTTCCTTCAACGTTTAATGAGTCTTTTATATTAGTGCTGATGTCATCGGGCCATGTCAGACTGCTTAACGAATCGTTTTCGTTTGACTAATGCCGACAGAAGACGTTGTAACCTTGGTTACGTTTCAATTATAATAATTTTATGAAGATTCAAGGGCTTATACCAGAAAAAACTATTTGTGGATCCTCAAGGCAGTCACCGTAACCTTCTTCCTTTCATATAAATTTAACCTGAAGAAATATTTCCGTGATTTATTGCAGTCTGTAGCTCATGAAGCGCAGTGGTTAGTGGTAACCTACAACACACACGTTGTCATGGGTTGGACCTCGCTCTCTCGGCTCGCCAAGCCTTCCAATCCTCGGTGTCGGAAAAGTGGTAGCAAACTTGTCAAAAAGGATGGCAGCACTGACATGATACTCGATAGTCCATTGAAAACCAACTGGTGATACCTCACTGCAAAGCACATCCCTCAAGGATTGATCAACATTGACAAGGTTGCCTCTTTTTTGTTCGTCATTGCATAACCATGAAGAGAACGTGATCAGTTGCTTGGAACCCATTTTTTGCGGCACATAACAAACGGTGATGAAGCGAATAGTTCTTGTTGCAGTAATAGAAGGCCGTTCACTTAGTCATTTGTTCAGCTCTGACATACCACCTCTGCGAAGGAGTTACGATGGTATTGGTTATTTGCGCCCTATTTTTCTGCACAGTGCTTTTGCACCTTGGGTAAATCGGCTTCACCAAACATTCCCAACTCGTTTTCGTCATTCTTGGTACGGAAGTTATCCCAGAGAGTAGTCATCGGTCTCGTTTCCTTAGTTTTATGTCCAACTTTGATACCATGCAAAAGGCTGGTTGGACTTGTTTTTTAGAATTCTTCATTGTTTTGACCTCAGCTACAGCAATTATTAAATGACGGACATACGAACAAAAGCAATGGCATGCAGATGTGTTGCAATCGTTTATTTAACAATTTCATGCAGGTCCCAACTTTTTCGAAATTCAGTTCATTGTCTTACATCCATCACCTACGGAAGTGTTTGGATTGTCGGATGGATCTGGTTGATAGTTAAGGATCTAGACTGCCTCATAAAGTCAGTCTTCGACGATGATCTGAAGATCTCTAGCATTCGGATAAAATTATGATAGGCGATTCGAATTGGAGAGGCATGCTCTGACGTCCCATTCTTCACAGGTACTCGCCCTCCTTTGTAGATCACAGAGAGCTTCTTCCCAAATAAGTTTTGCATCAGTTAACGCACCATAGAGAAATAGGGGCTTGGTTGAAGGTCAAACCAACAACTGTCCATACCTCCAACGTTTGTGTTTTTCACACTATATTGTTTCAGCGCGATCAGTCGTATGAACCCAAACACAGGTAATATATGAAACACATGGTCCAAGCTTGAAAATAGAAGACTGCTCTTAAGATTTCACACTTTTTTTTGACAAAGTAAAGCAATTCCTAGCAAAGCCGAATCATTAGTTCGAACCACCAAGCAAGAAGCAATTGTAATTTTTGCATTGTTCTGGACCATTCCAGCACAACTTTTCAGTAGTGGTTGCTTACAGTATTGTAAAAGATAAGGCTCTCCGAGTGGATCAATCCATGAGAGATGTGCCATGCATTCGACTTCATTAAGTATCGTTGGAGGTGATTGAATGTTGCTTCGTGTAGCGCAGTGATCGTACACGCTTTGCAGCACGCACGTGGGGTCAATCTTCACACTCATGACACACCAATCATTCCATCCATCCGGGGTCGGCAGTTTGATACCAGGGTTGTCTCAGAGGGTAGCAGCTCTGATTCGACACATAGGAAGGCCATTACGAGTCATTGTAAAAGTCAGATATGCATTCAATAACCCCTAAACGATGCTTAATGAAGTCGAATGCATGACGCATCCCTCTGGGATTGATCAACGCCGAGAGCTTTATCCCTCATTTTTAAATAAACTTCACACCTCTGATTTCTGTTTACCGTAATGCTAAATAAAGTCTCATCTGTTCCAGGTGGTGACCATATTCGACAAAGAAATTGTCGACGAAGTAACAGAGGTGCATGAGCGTTTTGTACTGCCTCGTGGTCCACTATCCGTAGTATGCTGTGTAGCGGCCGCAAATAAACACGGAGCTTCTCTATGGACCTATTCGCCTATAGTGACGATCCGTTCGTTGAACAACGAAGCGCATAGCGAAAGCATTAGAGGAATCGATCGATGGAAATCGATCACTTCCGAAGATCTAACAACAGATCAACTACTAGAGCTGATTCATGGTTCGGAAACGATGGATCTTCCAGCGAAACCGATTATACGTCCTCCAGAAGAACCCATAATAATAAGACCAAAGCAGCCGACATACTTTTCCGTTTACGAAAAACAACGTCCATTTAAGAGTCTGAATTTCGATATCGACACGGGACATCTCGAGCAAGACTACGAAACCGTGGAGAGGGAGATTCGTGAGAATATCGGAGCCATGGACGCATCGAAAAGCGAACAACACGACTCTCTACAGATGTCTGGTTTTCTAAATAGGGTGTTGTAGTAACTAAGACTGTTTTGAGTGCTCAACGAGTTCTATTCTTATGATCATTTCATGTAATTTAAAGGAAAGCATCCTATGTAAGCGAACGCCTGTAGTTCATTCCAGATTTGTTTCTTAACTTGTTATACTGCTTCAGCAACGAATTCACTGATAATTTTAATATCAGTCGTACTTAAATTATTACTTGAAAAAATGAAATAAAACTGTTAAGCGGAAGAAACTCGCTGTTGTTGACAAACATATTCCTTAAGAGTGTATTTTTATAAATTCGTCGTTTTCTCTCTTAGCAATCGCGAGGTTGTATTTTTATATTTTTTATTTTATAACATTCGTAAATATATATTTCAATTTTACGTAAGCGGTTTACTTCCTCATAATGGTTGGGAGGTAACCCGACCCTGGGTGTCGGACTGCGATGTGCAGCAGGGCACCAGGGTGATTCATCTCCTCGGCAGGGTTTCCCTAGCTCAGATGGAGACAGGCGTTTCCATCAAAAAGCCCAGTTAACAGTAAACCGATACCAGAATCCACCACCGCTCTGGTATCAAAGTCGCATGGCGGCAAATCTCTTTCTGATCCACAAGGGCTATGACTGTTTTTGGTGGTGAAGACATGGAGTAGACTTTGGCCAGGCTGCCCTCTGGACGCAAGAGAAACATAATGGCTAAACTAGCAAAACTCCGAAAAATGGAAAAGATGCTGGACCTGCACAATCAGTGAGGACGGGCCGTATGATTTTCCAAGTGTCGTAAATGTATAAAAATTGTATCTCTCGTTATCGCCCTTAAAATCGTATGGTAACCACTCTGTGGAACCATTGTCAACGGGGTACGACACGACGCATTGCACTATTAAGCAATGCCGATAATGCCAAAAATCGAAATTATAGTAGAAAAAATAAATACTTTTATAGATAATCTAATTTATAAGCGATTCCAATCGATATTTCGACAGATGAGGAAGTCTATGTGTGAGTCTGCTTTCAAGAATTTCTTGAAGTTACGGGGACGGTAGTGAGCGTCCTCAGGCATGCGAAGTAATCGAGCTCTTCTTAAGAAAAGAGTTGACATTCAGCACTGTCCTGGCAAGTGAACCGACGATCGCCCCAATCTGTGTTAAAATTCTGCAAAAAAGAAAACTGAGATGTGCTCCCTCTTTTACAAAAACGCAGATTTGCTAAGAGGCAGTGCGAGAGGTTTGACAGAATTCTGCACAGAGATCTGCCATGGATATTCATGAAATCGTGACTGAACTTCATCGCTTTTCTCTACGACGATTTTGAATTTTGCTTTTGGCTTACTCCTATTAAATCTAAGGACGTCAAAAAAAACTCTCCGTTTGTTCATTTTACATGATTTGTCCTTAGATCTGTTGTATCGATCCTATCGCTTGCTGCATTTCATTCGTTTCCTCTCATTCAATGTCCACGATGGTCCTGAAACTTTTTGCATTGTATTTCTTTCCTTACATCCATTGTCCACGACTTTTTAGAATACTTTTGTGGTTGGGGTTGGATGCTCCTTGAAGATTCTGAACTTCGTCATGAATATGGATGAATGTTTGTCGAGTCAATTCTTTCTGGCGTACTAGGGAAGCTGTGGTAGATTTTCCGCAGATGGATTAGAGGAAGTGGGTGTTGACGTAGTTCTGTGATGAACAAAAATGTCATCCACTCATCTCGACGATCATCCTTTCGGTTCTTTTCGTCATCAGACAACAAAATCAATTCTCAAAAAATGAAAAGTTAAATATTTGCTTAAACTTCTACTTACTTCATTCTAGTGGTTTTACTTTAAATGTAGGGCCTTTTCGGTTCCTAATTGGAAAGCCGTACTGGTTTAACGGTACTAATTTTTTTTCCAGATGACATCGACATTCTTAATGTAAAAAAATAACAAGGTCATATAGCGGTTAAAATTCCCTTTGTTACTTTCTGTCCTCAATGCATAAAGGAAAAAGCAAAAATAAAAACAAAACAATAATATGCTTACAATGACACGTGACAATATTCATTACCTGTTTCACCTGTCGTTCTGTTGATCGTCGAATGGCAAGAGCTGGAGGCAGTAAATTTTCCATTTTCCCCTGTTGCGTGCAAGAGTAACCCAGTGGGTACTGCGTCTTCGTGAAGAACTCTGACCATCGGGTCGGTGGTCTTCCTGCAGTACGTTTGACATCCCGGGGAATCCAGTCACTAACGGCTCTTGTCCATCGGTTATCATTCATACGCATTACGTGGCCAGCTCACCTTATCTTCGACTGTTTGGCGTATAGAAGGGCATCTTTGATTTCTGATCGTTGACGCAGGTCGGAGCTTCGGATACCATCCCTTACTTGTATGAAAAGGGATACTCCTAGCATCGTCCTTTCGATTACGCGTTCGATAACGCTGAGTAACTCATTCATACTGCTTACATAGTGACCAGGTTTCTGACGCATACGTTAGGGCAGGAAATACTTTGAGTCGAAAAGAACACGGAGTATGAGTGTTCCTTGTTCTCTTCACTACATCCTCGATGCTGTTTGAAGCTCCCTATGCTGCTCGTTTCCCTCTACTCAACTCTGGAGCAAATTCGTTTATCATGCTGATTCCCTGACCTAGGTAGACGTAACTAGAGCATTCAGAGATAATTATTCCGTTAAGCGTGAATAGGGCATACGACACTAATCCTATTCCTCACGAAAATCGTTTTGTGAGATTTAGTTTGAAAACCAATTTTTCCACATGTGTTATCCAAGGCGGCTAACATTCGTTCTGGTTGGCTAACGATTGTTGTCATAAGGACGATGTCATCAGCAAAGTGAAGATGATGGAACTGCCGACCATCGATTTTCACTGCCATGTTGTCCCATTCCAGTGTTCGCATAACGTCCTGGAGGGTGGCGGTAAATAATTTTGGCGAGATGCATCGTCTTGCCTTACCCCTCTTTTGACGTCAGTGATGATAAAAGGATAAACGATAAAGCTCTCGGCGTTGATCAATCCCTGGGGGATGCGCCATGCATTAGAGTTCATTAAGCATCGTTGGAGGTGATTGAATGCATATCTGGCCTTTATAATGATTCGCGGTGGCCTCCCAATGTATCGAGCCAGTGTTGCTATCCTCCCAGACAAGTCTGGTACCAATTTGCCGACCCCGGAGTGATGGAAGGCTTGGTGGGCCATGGGCGCATTTCACGTGCGCGCCGCAGTGGCGCCTCCAACCACTGCGCCACACGCGCCCTTGATATCGCTGATAGTGATGATATCGCTGTAGAATGGCGATGTCTTGGTTTTGAAATTTTTATACAGTTCATGAAGAATTCTTTAACTCTATTTTACTCTTACGATACTTCAATGTCTTGCTATCGTGTGGATGTGGTCCATCCTACTGAATCTTTTTCGAAACCCTATTTGCTCATATGGTCGCCCTTCGTTTAGTGTTCTGTCAATCCTGCTTAAGATAACTCGAGTGAAATTTCTGTATTTGACAGAAAACAAGCAGATTGGGTAATAGCTGCCGACTTCGTGGAGGTCACCTTTTTTGAACAATAGCACGGTTTTGCTGGCCTTCCATGGAGTAGCAGCGACTATGCATTCAGACTGTGATTTTAGAAGTGATTTATTATGCTTGTTTTATTACGAAAAGCTGACGTTTTGGCGGATTTCTTCTTTCTCAGGGCCTAAAAATGAAAAATTGACTGGAATCTATCCAGCCAAACACGTCCATAATCAAAAAAAAAAAAAGGTTCAACACCTACCTAGTTAGGAGGGATGACTCTCCTTGATTTGGTGCGCGCTATTGGAATTGAGCCCAAGTTTCTCACGATGTGTATCCACTTCTAGGGCAATCTTGCGTATGCTCGCGAGCAGTTTGCATGAGCTTCAAGGTAGACTCTGTAATAACGTTAGAGGTGAAAAGCAAAACGGGAACGAACAACAGGAAGCAGTAACATTACCGCCATCGCCACTTCCTCAACTTTTCTTTAGACAAGAAGACCCTAAATGAAGTCGACATCAAGTTTTTGATATTTACGAACAAAGCATTTAAACGCCAGGTGTTATTATTATTCTTTATTCACAAATAAGTTGACGTTTCGGCGAAATTGGCCTTCTTCAGAGCCTGGAAAGGTCAAGTTGACAGCAATCTACTCGGTCAACGCCTCCATAACCAAACAAAGAAAACACTGTATTATGTATTTGATAGTGTATTTGTGAATAAAGAACACTAAGTATTAGTGTTTTCTTTGTTTGGTTATGGAGGTGTTTGACCGAGTAGATTGCTGTCAACTTGACCTTTCCAGGCTCTGAAGAAGGCGAAGTTCGCCGAAACGTCAGCTTATTTGTGAATAAAGAATAATAATAACACCTCGCGTTTGCTCAACAAGAATACAAAGAATTACTTGATCAATGCCGAAATTAATAGAAAGTCGGTCGTGGAAGCATTTAAAATTCATAATCATTATCACGCGGAGAGATAATGTCCCAACCTCGCGGAAGTGTTGAAAAATGGTATGCGGGAGGCACGAATTTGATAAGCTTAAAGACAACAGACCATCCGTTAGCGATAAGCGTAGAGAGTTCTTAGTAATTTCTAATCAATTAAATGTTGAGATAACGAAAACGATTCTTGAAGATTCTTTTCGTTAAAGGATAAAAGGATAAAGCTTTTGATCAATCCTTGAGGCATGCGTCATACATTGGATTTCATGAAGTGTCGTTGCAGGAGATTGAATGCATATTTGGCCTTTACAATGACTCGCGGTGGCCTACCGTTGTATCGACCCACTGCTGCTATCCTCCTAGACAAATTTGGTACCAGTTTGCCGACCCCGGAGTGATGGAGGGCTTAGTGAGCCATGAGCGCTGAGATCGATTCCACGTCTGTGTTGCAGAGCGCCTCAGACCACTGCACCACATGCACCCTCCGCACAATAGTCCACTGTAAATATGTAGATGACTGCTTTGTCATTTACTCAACACAGGAAGAGATGGGCAAATGTTTTGAGTCATTGAATGGACAGTCAGAGTGTATTAAGTTTACCCGAAAGGAAGCGAAAGAAAACTGGCTTCAATTTCACGACGTTCAAATTAAGCTATGCAAAAACTGCTACATTACAAAATGGTATCTAAAGCTAAGCAGTAGACACATGCTGGCTCATCGCCTCTCCTTTCGCCTTTACACACAAAGGGCGCTTCTAAGAAACATGCTTCGAACAGCCACGCGCGTGTACACAGGAAAAGAGGGGAAGGAGGAATTCCGGAAATTGGTTGCGGTAAATAGCCATGTCTAATGGGTACGAAATTGTAGCTTTTCGGAATAGATGTAGACAAAAACCGAAGTCCCGAAACAACAACAACTCTGGCGATAATAACGTCCCGTTTATCCTGTTCTTCATCTCAGACGAATTAAGTGCAGCCATAAAACGCTGTTTAAGAAGGGCGGGTATAGACGTAGACGTCCAACTTGCGTTGCTAATTGTTCGAATGAATCGATGTCCATCAAACTCGTGTTGACGAAAACGCTGCCTCCGACGACCTCTCTATCATCTTTTGTTTCGAGAAACAGAGTTTTTCTCAGGTGTCATAGGCGGCGTTTAATAGGTGGCGTCTTCTCTTCTCGGCCAGTCCGATGACGTCGTACCTTATGCTTTTCGCCTGCATGATGAGGCCATCTATGAGGGTTCAGATCAAAGTGAGCGTTCATTGCAAATACAAATAGTCTCCATAATCACTCGATTAACGAAGTCAAGAATGGTGCTGAGATTTTCCGGGGTCGGCAAACTGGTACCAGACTTGTCTGGGAGGATAGCAGCACTGGCTCGATACATCGGCAGACCACCGCGAGTCATTGTAAAAGCCAGATAAGCATTCAATCACCTCCAACGATACTTAGTGAAGTCGAATGCATGGCGCATCCCTCAGGGATTGATCAACGCCGAGAACTTCATCCTTTATCCTTTAATAGTTGCCCTACATAACGCTGCCATGCAGGGGTCTTTTCGAGTTCAGGGGAGCGAGGTCCTTTTATTTTAGTGTGTTTAGCATTTGATACCAGGTATAGCTCGCTGAGGTCTGAACGTGAAGTTGGGTGCACACACGGGCAATTTGCTAATTTCTCAAAGAGTTGAGGGGAAACTTATTTGTTGGAGGCGGCTCCTAACAGTTTCCCATATACATCCTGTTACTTGATTACTAACTTTTGGTCGAAATGACTCGTAGAATACAATTCGCACAAATGAGAACACACCCACAAACACGTGTATGAATGCGTCTTAGTAAATACAGAAAGCACGTGTCAAATAGGCCAACGAAGCAGGGATTCCATCTCCTGGACTGGTAACTACTTGTTTTTCTTCCGGACATATATCATCGCTGTATAAAAGAGCATCACTGAATGAGTGTGCCTCATTCGAGGAGACGGACCACTGAGGAAGACCTGACTCGACACGAAGGCGAAGCCGTCACATCGAGACAAATAACAAGCGTGGACCATCGACTCGGATCATCGGCTCTGATGAAGACGAAGACGTCGAGCTCATCAAAGAACGAATACATTTTGTTGCTGTCGAGAAGTAACCACAAATTGTTCGTTTTTGATCGCCTTTCAAACCACTCGTAGAGGCGAGAATAGGAACTTCTTTTCTCGCTGTTGCATACCAGATTTGCTTTCATTGTGCATAGCCAGAATGAGGTCACATTTAACTCTTTTCGTTCTCTCATCTATAGATTGATTCATATCGCGATGGAAATATCAAACTCATTTCGTGCCCTCAGGAGCGCAACTCAACCAAGAAATGAACAGTTAACCTTGTGGGAATGTGCGTGGTTTATAACATGATATGCACAAGACAGACGCGGATACTAGACGCGGGATGTCAAACGTACTGCAGGAAGACCACCGACCCGATGGTCAGAGTTCTTTACGAAAAGCCTAGAAGAAAGATATGATGCTCGACGAGTCCCTAAAGCGAGGAGAACCCATTGGGCTACTCTTGCCCGCGATAGGGAAAAATGGAGGATTTACTGGCGCCCGCTCGAGTCACTCGACGATCAACGGGACTACAGGTGATACAGGTGATGCACAAGACATAACCAGCCCTCATCTGATGTTGCTGTTATCCGCTGTTTTCAAGTTCGTTAGACTGTATTAAAATAACTTCCACGACCAACTTTCTACTAACCTTGGCATTGATCAAGTAATTCTTTGTATTTGTATTTGTAAGCCTCATAGAAAGCAGTGGGTGCGCAAAGTTGTGTTCATTGTGGTTGAAATCTTGGTTTAGCCTTTTCTTTGTTTGGTTATGGAGGCGTTTGACCGAGTAGAGTGCTGTCAACTTGACCTTTCCAGGCTCTGAAGAAGGCGAAGTTCGCCGAAACGTCAGCTCATTTGTATTAAAATAATCTAGACCGTTTTATTTACTGCCTATTGTTTTTAATGGCAGGTTATAATGCGAATTATAACTACAACGATGCTGATATATTTGCAAAACTCCAGACCGCAGGGGTCTGCGGTGTGGAACGAACGCGCTATTGTCCTTTCAGGGGAGTAACGCGTTCACCACCACACCATGAGAGTTCTTCGTTTCGCCTGTCTCTCAGCTAGTTCTAGGTAGTAACTGTAACAATTTGTATTATTATATGTTTCTATAACTGATGTTGATGGCTGATCCAGGTCGTCACCACTACAGGAAGTCGCCCGCGCTTGTGGATTAAAAGTAGATTTGTCACCATGCGACTAGCTTGGTACCAGGACGGTGACAGGTCTTGTTATTGGTTTACACCTGGCTGGCCTTCCTTATGGGAACGCTGGACTGCTTCTCAGCTTGGGAGGTCTTGCCAGGAGGATGAATCCCCCGCTGTACATCCCAACTGGACACCCACTGAGGTATTCCAGCCACGATGAGGCCATAAACCGTACGGAAGACTGCTGGTAAAAAAGAGCCATTAGTTGATGCTTAACAATGATTTAATAATCAGAAAATTCGCAACAACAGAATTAAATAAAAAGGATAAAGCTCTTGCCGCTGATCAATCCTTGAGGGATGTGCCATGCATTCGACTTCATTATCTTTGGAGGTGACTGAATGCATATCTCGCCTCTAGAATGACTAGTGGTGGCCTACCAATGTATCGATCCAGTGCTGCTATCCTCCCAGACTAATCTGGTACGAATTTGTCGACATCGGAAGGTTGGAGGGCATAGTGGGTCATGGGTACGGGATCGACTCAACGTGTGTGTCGCACTGGCGTCACCAACCACTGCTCCACACGCTCCCTTCGACAATAGATTTAACACGGAAAAAAAGACCGAAAATCAAAAGCGCAAAAGAAGTTTCGGCAGAAAACTACTCCGAATCAGATCCTTTCAACGAACAGTCTCAGATAATAAATAAACATGGAAGAGGAACGGAAAAAACTCGCAAATAGAGAGGATGTTGCCGCGTATTTACTGGTAAAAAGGAACAGATTCCATGATAAAATTCTACGTAACAGGTAGATCAAACCGAAACGCTAACGCTCACTTCTAAAGTTTGGTTTTTGGATTGCTAAATATATCCCAGAATTCATGCTTAGGTGCCATCCACAACTCCAAAGCTAAAGTATGACCATTGGCAGAGTACACGTGG
The DNA here is from genome assembly GCA_009735665.1 of Angiostrongylus cantonensis. Classification (NCBI taxonomy): domain Eukaryota; kingdom Metazoa; phylum Nematoda; class Chromadorea; order Rhabditida; family Metastrongylidae; genus Angiostrongylus; species Angiostrongylus cantonensis. Next base: position 162,720 of record MQTX01000143.1, on the reverse strand, counting down.
TGCCACGTATCAACGGTGGTTTGATCTACCCTAGCGCTGATCGATTGGCAATGTGGCCGCAGCAGCGCAGCAGCGTGCCGTCGTCCATCGTAGGCTCCGAAAATGGTGAGTATTTAACTTAGCAGTTTTAGATTTAAAAATGCCACAGTAGAGAAATAAACGTTGTGGATCACTACGAGGATTTCGACCTAAGTCATCTCAAGTGGTTTCTCGCACTGTTCCCTTCCTTACCCCCAACATATCCATGCTTCCTCGAAGCGTCCCAACGTATGCTTCTCATTTGTGGATCGTTATCGTTCAATGTGTGTACTGTAATTTCACCTCTGACTAGTATTATATAATAGTTATTGGCAATGACCTCCCACCGGTTTAGCTCCTCATCGTCGCTGGCACGTGTTCCTGGGTGTTGAACTGTGATGTACAGCGTGGGGATTCACCTCCCCGTCACGGTTTTCCAAGCTGAGAAGGAATTCGGCATTTCTATTAGAAATGCCAAGCTAAGAGTAAACCAATACCTAGATCCATCATCGTCTAAGTATCAAACTAGTCGTATGGTGGCAAATCTTTCCTTGATCCACAAAGGCGGCCAGATTTTCGCCAGGTTGATCTCGGCACTTCAGAAAACCACGATGATTAAACCAGCAAAACTCCGAAAAGTGGAGAATATGCCGAGGTTTGCACAACCAGTGAGGGCGGGCCATCCAAGGTTATTGTGTTAATAATGGAGTCATCATCCTTTCCTATCTTTTTCACTGACAATGAATAGCATCGAGTCGACGTTTCTGTTAACGTCGTTCAATCCTCACCAAAGTTGTTTAGGATCAGTTTGAGATGTGTCTTGATTGTGCAACTTTTTCTGCGAATTTGTTCATGGCGAAATGCCTGGAACTTGACAAGGCTCATACCAAATGTTTTAGGACAATTATGGAAACGCTGGAGGAAATCGGTAAGGACTATTACTTTTCATCTGTTCATTCAAATGTTGCCTAGTTTTCCTTCCTGGTATGGTGTTACATCTAGTTTAGTCGAACAACAGAAGAATGGCGAACTAAGCAAAGAGCAGACTGCGGAGGTTCATCAAATCTGCAACTCCATTCTACTGTGTCATGTATTCAAGGATGGCAGCACAGAGCTGCGCTACACGATAGAGGAAACTTGTGCAAGCATTTTTTTGGTATACCTTTCTAAATCAAATATGAAAATATTTACGCTCACTATTTCGTCTGTTCTGCATAGAATTATTTTCAGGAGGTTCCTGATAGGGTCGATGACGCTTCCGAAAACGGTATGTTTATTTTCGATATCTATGTTTAGTTGTCGGACATGTTATTTCTAATGCTTTCAACGGCTTACTGCCTCATCGTGGCTGGGTGTTACGGGGTGTCGGGCTGCGATATACAGAGAGCGGATTCGTTTCTCCGGCAGGGTCTCCCAAGCTGAGAAGGGGTCTGGTGTTTACATCAGGAAGCTCAATTAAGAGTAAACCAATACCAGGGTCCACCACCGTCCTGGTATCAAAGTCGCATGGTGGCAAGTCTCTCTCTGATCCACAAGGGGTGCTACTGCCTGTCGTGGTGACGACCTGGGGCAGATCTTAGACAGGCTGTCCTCCGAATTCCAGGAAACCACAATGGCTTAACCAGCATATCTCCGAAAAATGGAGAGTATGCTAGGCCTGCACAACCAGTGAAGACGTGCCATCCAAATATCCAACTAAGTAAGTTACTTATAGTACTTGTCTTACCTGTTATTGATGGTCGTAGGCTGCTTAGTTGTTTGAAGGTGTCATCGTCACGAGTAAAATGTATTCACTCTTTTCGTCCTTACGAATTCGTCGTTTATGGGGAAGTTTTGCTTCGGGTATGTTGATGTATCATTCTGCGCCCATTGAACTCTTTCCAGTTACGAATACATCTGTTCAATATGAACTTCAAATGTTTCCGTCGTTCTTATTAGTGGCTCTGCTGTATGTGTGCATCCACATGGGTTCCATTCTAGAGCTTTTCTTTCCGTCCGTGTGACGTGACTTCTTTTTCTATAATGGAATCATTTGTGTTTCGCTTTCGGTGAATCTATTTCGCCTGGATCTTGAAGAGATGTCCGGCATGCCGTCATGTTCTCCGGATGTATTTCAGAAATCATAATCAAACTATGCTTGGTTTGGAAACAGTACACGTCATTCATTTTCATCTTGTATCAGGTAAGTAGCAGAAAATGGATAATTCATTAGTGAAACATCTGATGAAGAAGTTTTTGGTGTTGTCAGCCAATAAGTTTGAGACTACTCTGAGAGAACAGAATGTGGATCTATGCTGCCAGTCTTCTGTGGGGCTCCCTCTTTATGTCATCTTCTGTTATCGTTAAAAACGGAACAGATGAATAATTAAGGAAACATGTGATGGAGAAGTTTTTGGTCCGTCCATCAATAAGATTGAGACAACTCTGAAAGGTCCGAATGTGGACCTATGCTGTCTATCCCCATTTGTATGGTTGTCTCTTCAAGTGGTCTTCCGTTATCGTTAAAGACTGTGGATGTGGTGACACATGACTCCGTAATCAGTGACTTTTTATCTCATTCTGTCATCTATCTCATGGATTCTCATGGATAATTCGCGATAAGATTCCTTGTTTACAGAAAGCGAATTGCGATCTTTTAGACAGCGTAAATCAGTATTAACAGTGTAGGTTTCTTGTGGGGCAACAACATAAAAATAATGCGATTTGTTGTATTCAAGAAAATGAGTGAGCCACTTAAGAAGAAACTTTCCGATGTCTTCGAGTTCTGACTGGGCTTCAGTTTAATTTCCTTTGGGCTATTTGATAAATGCCTCTGTTTCTCACAATGTTGCGTTCCATTTAAACTCACAGTTTATTGAGGTTTTCCTAAGATGATTAAATGAGCTAGCGTTGATTTGCAGTTTCTGTTGTTGTTACGTTAGGTGAACTGTGCCATGTGCTAGATAAGAGGTGAGTGCCAAGCCAGAGTAACCACTTAGCAGCCTCAAGGTACAAGCAATTTCAGAGCGTCGACAACGTTTATCTTTTATTCAAACGTAGTTGTATCCATGTGTACGTTTTTTTTGTGCGCTTGCATGTATACGGACTGTAATATGGACGATAATTCGGCAAAAATCTACCACGTAGTCGCGGCAAATGGGTTCTTTCAGCTGTCGAACTTCGTGTTAAAGTAAGAGTTCGCTCCAAACAGGGTTTTCCAGCCTAATAAGGAGTTAGACGCATCTATTTGGAAGCCCAAATATGAATGAACAAATGACAGCAACCTGTTTGCTCTGGTAAGAATCTGAATGCAAAATCTCAAGCGTTTTTTTGCCGTTCGACATTATCTGATGACGACCTGGCAAAACTCTAGTACCGTTGTCTTGGCACTCTAGTGGAGAAAAGTCATGCAAGGCCGGAAAATTGCCACTCGACTGGAGATTTTTCTGCAACCTACTCTATATTTCATCAAAGTAGGTTATTTACATATACATATGTATATACACATATAATAAAGGATAAAACTTGCGGCGTTGATCAATCCCTAAGGGATGCGCCGTGCTTTCAACTTTATTAAGAATCGTTAGAGGTGACTAAATACCTATTTGGCCTTTACAATGACTCGAGGTGGCCTACCCTTGCATCGAGCTATCTTCACAGAGCAGTCTGGTACCAATTTATCGATCCCGGAGGGATTATATATATATATGCACACATGTATATGTAGCATTAGTTTATTAATGTTTAATTACTGAATTTGTATAAGCACTACTTTTTCTTGATTCAGACTCTCTCAAATCCCAAGTGGATAGCGATGCGACTGATCCGTGCTTTGACATGACGATGTGTGACATAGCTGATTGGTTCTCGGCTGAAGAAGAATGAGAAAATGGAGCCAAATCCACGATGTGTATGCAGGAGATTTCTAGAAGAGTACGGGTTACGATTAACAGCTATAGGCATCTATGTTGACCTTATTACATATATTACGCCGTATATTTTGCAGTTATGTCGAAGTCTTTCTGTGTTTATTTTCTTTTGATATGTATTTTGCTCTGTCTTTGAACTGTAAATGAAGGATAAGTAAATGCACACTTCAGAATTAGATCTCAGGTCTTGGTGGGACTAGTTGTAACTATGTGTAAACTCCATCATTATCGGTCCATTCTTTTCTGTGGAGCTGCACGAAAGGACGAAAATGCTTCTATTGTATCTTTCAGAATTATGCAGCTTTCTACAGTTTCATCGCAATAAATTAGATGCAGTTTTCGGGCTATTACCGCTCAGTAAATGTACTACTAAAGTGTCAAAAAGGCAACAGTTTCTCTTCATGAAAATGCTGCAATGGTCCTTGGATTCTGAAATGGGTCCGATCACCGTTGTTTCAGATGGATTCGGTTGAGCCGTAAATTGAAAAAGAGCATCATTCAAATAAAAGCGGAACAAATCCTAGCTGATCGTTGTCGGAACTGCAGCATAAGTGTATGATTTTTCACTGGCCCCTCACTATACCCATAATAAAAGGGGTTCGACAAGACATCGCAATATCACCAAAGATGTCCACTGATGCATTGCAGTGGATAATGAAGTCACCCAAGTGGAACGTGAGGAAGATACGTATAGATAGAAAATTCCAATCAATTCATTGTTTTGAAGATGACATCGCCATATTTCGAGGAGTGTCAGTGGAACTGGGACGATGCTCAATAAAGTCAGCCAAAAGAAGCTTTGACTGCATATAGGCAAGATGAACGCCCAGTTTATGAAGAACGAGTACTTCGAAAGCGAACAAATCGAACCGGACGAAAACTATGAAACTATATCATTTCTATGTAATTGTTTGCATTTTGATGCACCTTGGCCAGCTTTCCTATCCATAGGAATGGGGAGGCTTAGCTCTAGCGAGGAGGAACAACAATGTTGTACTGCATCTATAACGAGCGAATAATGAATTACCGCTTTCAATAAATAACCATTTTCTTTTCCAAACGGAAACTCCATATGATCTACAGCTTTGAAGACGACATGAACATCGGTGTTTGAAGTGTTTTGCGCTCTAAATTAATTGACACGGTGTTTAGGTGTGATATCACGTAGGTGGTAACGTAATGCTCGGCTGACGTCTTTAGGGTTTGAACCCAGTGCGTTTAAAGCAGCTAGCTTAATTTTAGCTTAATATTTGCTTACCTTTTTTAATGGAGAGGTATATAGCGGAATGTAACTTCAAAGATGTTGAGATGCTTGCAGAACTCCAGACCGTAGGTGTCTGCAGTGGGGAACGAACGCGTTATTACCTTTTCCAGGTTCATTGTCAATTTACGCTCACTAGGTCACTTCCGCTGGCGGCTGATTGCTGATGGTACTGATCGGTAGAAGTAGCTAAAAGACAGGCGGAACGAAAGACCAGCATGGTGTGGTGGTGAACGCGTCAGCGCACGGGAAGAATAATAGCGCATTCGTTCCCCACCGCAAACACATGCGGTCCGGAGTTTTGCAAATATCTGAGCATCATTGCAGTTAGCTTATTTGCTCTTGGATAATGTTAAGATATTCGTGCTATGCTGTCCATGCACAGTAGATCGATTTGATCATATATGGTGGACAGAACAGAGAAAAACGTACTTCTTTAGGTCACCATACAATCGCAGCTGAAAGTCAGAGAATGCTTTCGAGCTAAGAATCAGAATGACTTCAGAAGATACCGTCGGTTGGCAGTTTGCATCTGGTGGTCCTCTCCTTCATCACTCCCATCCTAACCATAAAAAAGGGCTTTTTCTGACAACGTCTTATTGTATTTTGTGTCTTATCCAATTACTTTCTTGGCGCACATCTACTTCCTAAATCATTTATCTCCACATAAATTCTTCATCTTATGTAACATAGCGCATTCCAAGTGTCGAATATTTTGCTGCCATTCGCTTTGTCATCAAGTTTGATTTGAAATTCTTTGCTTTTAATCATCATGCTTTATTAAAGACTGCAGATGTTTGTCGTTATATTAGCTCTACCGTTGCCACGAGACTTCCTTGGTAGCCATCTGCTCTTTTTTTGCTCTCTCCAGCATAGTTTTTCTTTCTAACATTATCAGAGAACATTGAGTGAACTCAGTATGGTTTCGTGTTTTAGACAGTGTCAATGAATTCTACGCCTGTAATTATGTTTGCACTGTCGTTGGTAGTGGATCTGCACACAAGAACCGTTAGAAGGGTAAAATTTAGCACGTTGTGTTTCTTCATAGCCTCTCGCACAATCTCTGATGCGCATGAATCATCATTGTATATGCTCACTCTCACTTCTCATGACTGACTCGTAGTAATACTTAATATTCTAATCACTTTAGTTAATAAAGCTGTTGCTAAATATGTTCCGTGGTCGTTGGATGCTTCTGCAGGTAGGACTAGGTTTCAGACAGATGCAGCTTTCCATTCGACCCCAAGCTGCACAACGTCAACCTTGTCGAGGTGGTTGACATTCTCATCTGGAAGACCAGCTAGTGAGGAACCTTTGTCACCATAGATCAAAGAGGCTACTCGCGGCTTTCATTTCAGCAAAAAGTACCAAAATAAAGAAGAAATTCTGACATAAATGTTATACGAGTCCCGTACTTTGAGAGAGAAGAGCGCATTGAACGGCAACAAGAGTGGTGTTTCCGTTCTCAGTTCGAGCGACTCGATGGTTAAAAGAATTCACGTGACACAAGTATTTCACAATAGAAATGCTACGGCTTTCCTTTGTGAAAGGGACGAAATTCGCTAGAATACCAATTATCACGGGGCATACCCTAACTAGAAAATCTTTTTTACTTCGTCTAGAGAACAAAAGCCTAGCAATAGGTGTCAGAGGTATTAGAATGTCGCTACTAAGTTGATTATTTTGCGTATAGACATACGTCAGGATCAATATTTCTCTAACCTTTTTGTTGAAGCAGAAATATTTCTTTCATAGCTCAAGCAAATGTTGATGTTCTAAAACTCTGACGCACTATTTATTGCCTCATTTGGCGTGAGGTGTCCTATTATGAGAAGACATTCCTTGCGTGGTTTCCTGCTAGAGAATTTCAAAGGTGCGGAAATCTGTGGCATTTTTCAAGAGTCTACCGCTTACACATGAATAAATAGAAACTATAACTGGGATACGAAGAGATTATCAGTAATGTTTAAATTTGTTCGTGGTTAACTCTTGCAAATTTTGTCTACTTTATTCCGCCTCGTCGTGGCTGGGAGGTGTTCCTGAGTGTCGGATCGCAGTGTACAACGGGAAGATTCATCACTCAGTAAGGTCTCCCAGGCTGAAAAGGAGTCTGACGTTTCCATCAGTAAGCCAAGCTAAGAGTAAGCCAATACCAGGATCTACCACCATCCTGGCATCAGTCTAGTTGCACGATTGCAATTCTTCCTTTAATTTGGATCCACGAGGGTGCGGCTGCCTGTGGTGTTGATGACCTGGGGGAGTGTTTGGCGTGGCTGACCGCGGGACTCCAGGAAACGCAATGGCTAGACCAGTAAATTTCCGGAGAATGGAAATTAAGCTGGAGCCCCACGACCAGTGAAGACGGGTCATCCAAGTATCCAAGTAAGTAAGATATCGCTTCATACTTTTACAGCAGAGTGTATGTAGAAGCAAACCTATAAAACACCTTTATAGCCTTTTGGAGTAAACAGTAAGAGAATGCCCTGCACTTGCCCAGTCGTCGAATTCAGATTATTAAATGAAGTACCTACTGTGGCCATATAGAATGCACAATAGCTTCCTTGCCACTTGAACCAACGCCCTGCATGACTAGTGCTCTGCGGAACATGGCTTTCATCAAATTGCGATTCTAGCAGTTTTCAAAGACTACTCAAAAACGGAAGAGAAGTTCTATGAGGATGACTTTGGCTGTCCTGCATATGAATTTGCTGACATTTTGGATTGAAGGGTGATTCGTCGTCTTACGAAAAGGTTTCTTTCAAGGTGCCGGTAACCACACACGCAGGTTTCTTCATATTTGTGCATCTAAATAAGATAAAGCATTGTATCGTTATTAGTTTGGTTGTTAAGTGGATAAATTTCCTACTATACATCGACGTTCGATGGTCCCAGAACAGACTTTGCCTTGTTGAGATAGTACGCCGCAAAGGACGAAGTGCCATAGCAGATCTTTAAGCAATAAGATAACTAGACAATAAATGACAATTTCTTATTATTAAAAAATCACATCACAACTTTGACTCACATTTCAAGAATTTCCTTAAGGGGCCACTGATCAATATACACGCGCAGGAACGCGGTGATACCAAGCCTTCATTAACATTTTCTCCGTAAGTTCTATCAATCAAATAGTTATGTCAATGAGAAGCGTCGCAGACAGAGTTCTCGACATGAACCGGAAAATTAGTTTGAATCACCGTCTGACGGTGGTGTTTTTTTTAAATAATGGAAAACTCGTCCTTAACTAACGAAGAAATGGTTCTCATCGCCCATATGACATCGACCGCCCGTAAATGGATGAATCGAACATTCCAGACGCAGTTTTCCACGCCACGCAAGCAGACGACGAAACACCGAAAACGTTCGTCCTGATGACGTTGTTATTCCATTTATAATTACCGGCCAATACGGTAGGCATTAGCATCCGTTGCCCTACTTTATCACGAGTAATGAAGAAAAGGAAGAAGCAACTTTAGTCCGATCGTATACAGCCTTAGTTTTTTACAGGATTTTTTTGTACTCGTTCTTTTCAGCACCACTCGAGCAAAAACTTATCCTAGCTGCAATGAACGACATTTCTAAAAACACATGTGTTCGATTCCGTCCCCGAAAGGACGAAAAAGATTATGTAAATATTAGAAATGAAGTGGGAGAAGGGTGAGTGTTTTCTTCAAAAGAACAGATGAAATGGAATAAAACGAAAAGCTCGGCCGGCCTTGAAGCTCAATTTTGTAAGCGTAAAAAAGTTCAGCCGACGTTCTAAAGCCACTGACTATTTCAATAAAAAAGGTAAAGGATAAAGCTTTCAGCGTTGATCAATCTTTAAGGGATTTACCATGCATTGGACTTCATTAAGCATTGTTTGGAGGTGACTGAATGCACATGTGCGCTCTACAATGACTCACGGTGGCGCACCGATGTATCGAGTCAATGCTTCTATTCTCTCAGACTAGTCTGCTACCGATCTGCCGACACTGGAGTGATGGAGGGCCATGGGCACGAGAATTGATTCCACTTGTGTGTTGCAGGGCGCTTCCGACCACTGCGTCACATGCGCCCTTCCAATATTATTAGACTTCTTGAATAGTACACAAAATAAATTGTGCTACTCCTTATCAGAAATCTTTCTCACGGCGACAAATCTTTCATGCAGCTATCACCATCCTTTCAACATCCTCTTATTTTCTGCTGTTCTTTTCTGTGAAAGACATGAATACGTGACTGCACCTAGACGATAGTCGTGGCAGTTTCCATCTACATGTTTTTTTGCGCATTTTCCCTGTGAACTGTCCAAGCCCATTGCGGTTTGAATTTAATAATCCTAGGAGGATTTATTCCTTTAGAATTTTTGCAGGTCACACATTGCACTCACACATTAATTTTTCATTAAGCTGTTTCTCTCATATTGGGATGCAAGGCGGTGAACAGTTTCTTCATTTAGAAGCGAGCAGTTTAGGAAGGTGAGTGATTACGAAATTGGAAAGCCGTGCATATTTTGCTGTGCTCCTTTCCTCCTTGTTTTTTATCTTTTAAGCTATGGATTTGTTGACAGTACTACATTAAGGACATGGGTATAGTATCACCTGTATCACATGTAGTCCCGTTGATCGTCGAGTGACTCGAGTGGGCGCCAGTAAATCCTCCATTTTTCCCAGTCGCGTGCAAGAGTAGCCCAGTGGGTTCTGCTTGGTTTAGGGACTCGTCGAGCATCATATCTTTCTTCTAGGCTTTTCGTGAAGAACTCTGACCATCGGGTCGGTGGTTTCCCTGCAGTGAGTTTAACTTCTCAAGGAATCCAGTCACTAACAGCTCTTGTCCATCGGTTATCATTCATACGTATTACGTGTCCGGCCCACCTTATCTTCGAATGTTTGGAGTGTAGAACGGCATCTTTGATTTTCGATCGTTGACGTAGGTCGGAGCTTCGGATCCAATCCCCTACTTGTGTGAAACGGGATACTCCTAGCATCGTCCTTTCGACTACGCTTTCGATAACGCTGAGTGATCTTTCATCCTGCTTGCGTAGCGACCAGGTTTCTGACGCATACGTTAGGGCAGGAAGAACGGTTGAGTCGAAAAGGTAGGCACGGAGTCGGGTGTTCCTTGTTCTCTTCACTACATCCTCGGTGCTCTTGAAAGTTCCCCAAGCTGCTCGTTTCCTTCTGCTCAGCTCTGGAGCTAAGTCGTTCATCATATTGATTTCCCGACCTAGATAGACATAGCTGGAGCATTCGGAGATATTCGTTCCGTTGAGCGTGAATGGGGCAAACGAAACCAATCCGTTCTTCATGAACATCGCTTTCTTCAGTTTTAGTCGAAGACCAATCTTTCCACACGCTTTATCAAAGTTCGCAAGCATACGTTCCGCTTGGTTAATGTCTGGTGTTATAAGGACGATATAAGGAACTGATAGAACAGCAAAGCGAAGGTGATGTGTCTGCCGACCATCGATTTTCACTCCCATATTATCTCATTTCAATGTCCGCATGACGTTCTCGAGGGCGGCTGTAAATAATTTTGGCGAGATTACATCGCCTTGCCTAACTCCTATTTTGACGTCAACGTTAATATCGTTGTAGAATGGAGAAATTTTGGTTGTGAAATTTTTGTGCAGCTCACGAAGAGGCTTTATGCAGTGAGTAGGGTTTCCTTGACTATCAAGGGTTTCCATGACTGCTTCTATCTCAGTTGAATCGAGCCGCTTCTGTAAGTCGATGAAAGTGAGGCAGAGAGTTCATTTGTACTCTTGCAATATTTCAAAGAGCCTTGTTATCGTGTGAATGTGGTCCATCGTACTCAATCCTTTTTGAAACTCTGCTTGCTAGCATGGCTGTCCTTCGTCCAATGTTCTTGTTTAAGATGACTCGAGTGGAAAGTTTGTAGACGACGGACAACAAGCAGATTGGGCGATAGTTGCCTATATCGTTTAGGTCCCCTTCTTGAACAGCAACACGGTCTTGCGGGCCTTCCACTGGGTAGGGATCTTGCATTCAGACAGGTAACGTGTGAGGTGCCGAGCCAATGTGCTTACGAGCACTGGCAGAAGGTTCTTCAGATGTTCTGATCGTATCCTGTCCGGACTTGGTACTGTTCGATTTTTCACCGACGAAATGGCATGTCGGATTTCGGAAGGGAGAACCGGTGGAACAACGTATCCATCATCTTTTATTTAATATAACGGAAGGTGAACGTGGCTATCAAAAAGATCTGAGTAGTATTCGTGAATGATTTTCTCCATTGCCATTCTGGACGCTGCTATTGTTCCATCTGGGCGTCGCAGTGCAATCATCTTGTTCTTGTAATTGGTGAAGCTTCTGCGGGCTTTTCGAATGCTTTTCCCACCCTCTGCAGCTTCGACCATTACTGCTGTTTTTCTCTCCTTCAGATCTTCTTTTATCGCCTGTATGCACTGCCAGCTCGGACGTAAGTTCGCGGTTGCCTGCAGCTCGTGCGATTCTACGCTGGCGCATTAGCTCGAGAGTTTCCGGAGACAGACGTCTCTTGGTGACTTTCGAACTCTCAGCTTTCATGGCGCTAACGTGAAATTGTTCAATGAGCTGATCGTATTCCTCGTCGATGTTGTCGTAAACGGCATCTTCCCAACAACCGACTAATCAGTTGAATAAGTCCCAGTTTGTGGTGGTTCTGGGACTTGGGTTTTTGAATTTAGCGGCTTTTTCTCCTTTCCGCGAGAAATAAAATCTTGCACGAAATAGACGGTGCGCTGATCCCGTGAAGAATTTTGGGACAACAGAGACATCGGTGAGGCAAAACTTTCTATTTACTATGATGCGGTCTATTTCGCTATGGTACTCTCCATTGGGTGATTTCCACGCTCATCGTTACGATGAGGCTTCTGGAATTGCGATTTACCATGGATGGCCTTGGTCGCCATGATAAACTCAGATGGTCTTTTTGGTCCAATCTTAGCATTGAATTCTCCAATGATAACCTTGAATAATGTATGGTCTTCTCTGTAAAACCTCTCCAAGTCCATGTAGAACACTTCGGCTTCTTCTTCGTCATAGTTTGGTATAGGTGCGTAAACGACGAAGATTGTCGAAGCCGGTATTGATCCGCTTCTGTTTTATCGTAAACGTCCAATTCGGGTTGTGAGCTGTTCGAGTGAATCGATGTTCATGGACAAACTCGTGTTGACGAGAACGTCGACACCGCTTACTCCTCTACTGTCGCATGTTCCGAGGAACAGTTCTTCTCCAGTGTCACAGACGGCGTTGAATTGGTGGCGTCGTCTCGTCTCGCCCAGGACGATGACGCCTCACCTTATCATTCTTGATTGCATGAGCAAGTCTTCTATCGAGTACTCGGATACAAGTGTACGTGCATTGTAGGTACAGATCATTACCATAGTTCTTGATCCAGGCAGCTTCCGTTGGCCCTGAGATTTTAGCAGCCTCTCCGTACTCGTCCTACTCAACGCTGCGAAATCGGAAGCTCTTTCGGGGTCAGGGGAATAGGGCCTGTTTTTCACTGTGTTTAACATTTTTGATCCCCAAGTATAGCTTGCTGGACTCTGAACGTGGTGGCTGGTTATAGTCACGGGTAGCTTGCCATGCTCTCCCAGAGTGGACATGGAGGACTTGGAGGCGACTCCTAACCGCCTCCCATATACTTCCCTGTCACTTGATTGCAGGCTTTTGGCCGAATTGACTAGTGGAATACAATCCGCATAAAGCGAGAACGCACTCACACACTCATGCATGAATACGCCTAGCAAATACAGAAAGTATGTGACAAATCGGCGCACCAAAAAAAGGGAGTCCATCCCCTGGATCCACCTGCGTCTCAGGGAAGCAAAGGTCGATTTTGGTCCGCGATTAACCTCCTATCCGTCACCTGGGGACGCGCCACGTAGCCTAGCGACTAACCGGCTCGATATCCCTCATATGATGGAGATGGGTATAGTAGTCCATCTATTCATTTATTGTTTCTACCTTATCCCAGGTTTACGCAATACAGAAAAGCTAGAAAGATCTTGGAATTGATCAATCTCCGAAGGATGCGCCGTGCATTCGACTTCATTAAGCATCGTTTGGAGGTGATTGAATGCATATCTGGCCTTTGCAATAACTTGCAGTGGCCTACCGACGAGCCGAATCAGTGCTGCTATCCTACCAATAGAAACAACAGAAACAAAATCTAGTCTTCGGGGTCGGCAAATTGGTACAAAGTCTACTACCAATTTGCCGACCCAAAAGAGATGGAAAGCTTGGTGGGCCATGAGCGCGGGGATAGATTCCATTTATATGCTGTACAGCGCCTCCGACCACTGCGTCACATGCGCCCTGTAATATCGACCTGAATTAAAATCTTATCCTAATAGTCTTCATGTTGTTCTATGCTACCATCTTTTTGTGATTCCCACTGGCAACAGAATACCATGCCAAGTAAACTGGAAGATTCAAAGATACTGCGCATTACTCAGAGTCGAAATCTAGGCTAAAGTTGCTTTATCTTTTTGGCAACAACCTGTGCTATTGATTACTGTTGTGAAGGCGAAACCGTTTTAGTTGCATGAGATTCCAAATCATAATTCATGAACTGCTCCATACTGTTGGTCTTGACCATGAACATTCTCGCAACGATCGGGATGACTATGTCAAGGTGCACTATGAAAACGTGAAGAAAGGCAGGTACTATTCTATTATGATGGTTTAACTAATAGCCGAACCAAAAAAAAGTAAAAGAAAAATCAAATGGGTGCCCATACTCCTCTATTAGTGAGAATTAGGCAACTGGAAGTTTTGCGACAATTCAGCCCACTAGTACCAAATAGAAAGTGCTTTAAATAGCCTTTCGCACTTCTAGACCTGTCATACGGACGGGGCGCATCGTCTAGAAGGACGTGTCGAACGTTTGGTGGTTTCCATATCTCTAAACCATGTCTGGTGCTGATCTTTACCTACACAACGCGCCATGCATTCCTTATTCCGTGTCAGAGAGATCATTGAAAAGGATGAACAAGGAAAATTTGACCGCAGTGATACTGGGATATTTGCAAAACTTCTGACCGCAGGTGTCAGCGGTAGGGAGGTGGACGCGCTATTATCCTTTGTTGGGGTTAAAGCGTTCGCAACCCCATCATGCGGGTCTCTCGTTTAACCTGTTTAACCCCTCAGCTAGTTTTTTATCGATCAGTGCCATCAGCAATCACTTGTCAACGGAATTGATCTGGAGAGCCCAAATCGGCATTGGACCCAGTTGAGCTGAGGCTGTAATTGAAATCACAATGTTGACTTTTTAATTGCTGGCCTTTACAGTTTTTTACGGCAGGGTACTACGTGAAATACAATAAATGGTGGTGAACGCGTTAGCCCCTGGAAAGGGTAATTAGCGCATTCGTTCCCCACCGCAATCACCTGCGGTCCGGAGTCTTGCAAATATCTCATCATCATTACGGTTGTATTTCACATAGTACTCTGCCGATGAAAAATTGTGATAAGTAGTAAATAAAAAGAAAATTTAGCTGAATAAAATTATTGGAAAGTTTAACAAATATTCTAACCCTCATGTGGTTATGGATGTGAAATATAAGTGTTTTCATACTACCAAGCAATTTGGTACCAGTTTGAAAAATGTAGGGATGAGAGGCTTAATTGGTGTGGCCCTCGGGATTGAACCAACGACAACGTATGTATTACATGGCACGTGTAACCATAACCCTATAAGGATAAAGGATAAAGCTCTCGGCGTTGATCAATCCCTGAGGGATGCGCCATGCATTCGACTTCATTAAGCATCGTTGGAGGTGATTGAATGCATATCTGGCCTTTACAATGACTCGCGGTGGCCGGCCGATGTATCGAGCCAGTGCTGCTATCCTCCCAGACAAGTCTGGTACCAATTTGCCGACCCCGGAGGGATGGAAGGCTTGGTGGGCCATTGGCACATTTTCACGTGCGCGCCGCAGTGGCGCCTCCAACCACTGCGCCACACGCGCCCATAACCCTATAAACGAACCAATATTTTCTTCAACAATTAGAAAATCGACTGTGGTGTAGCAGTATGGATATCTGAGCTAAATGCAGTCCATCCATTTTACTGTTAACGTCAACGACAGTAACAATGGCATCTCGGAATATTCGTCTACAATCGAGATTGGCGGAGTCGTTCAGAGATCATTCTGACGCACTCGAAAGAGCTTACAATATTGATTTAAAGCGTCCAGTTTTTGCATACGAAAAATAATTTTTGCATTAAAGATAGTATCGGTTATGTGCCCATTTTATGACTTCTACTGAAATGTTCCAACCATCCTTTGTACAACGACTGCTGAACCAAAGCTGACCTTTCTAGTACAAACGGTATCATGTTGATACCAGACTACCTTGTAATAGCGTCGTTACATCACACCCGTCTTTTCACTCTTTTTTCCAACCCTCAGTGCCTCTTTTTTCATCGATCTATGCAGTTGACGGTGTGGAAGTACAAACAGTTGTCCATCTTGAAGTCATTCCGGAAGAAACTTCTCAGTACACGTTTTTTAGATTCTTCATAGTTTCATCATGCATGTGTGAGTAAACAAGTTGGAAAACATCTGTATAGTATGTGCGAAAAGGCTAGCTAAACGATGAAGATGCAGAACTATAGACACAATTTGCCAGTTCTCCTGAAAAATGGAAACTATGGAAACTATGCTGCCATCTGATCAATCGTGCTTACGACTTCCTCTGGTTGTAGCTTTCAACCATTTTCCGCTTTGAGGATGTGAAGGAAAAAGACAATGCGTCATCGTGAACTATGGATAGTGCAATAGTTTCCTTCTTCTTGTTCCTTTATTCGAACTTCATTACCCGACTCCGATTCTGCTGAACTGCCAACTGTCTACTACTCAGTTTCTTTCATGACGAACTCTCAAACATCGGCCATAAACAGTTCACAAAATTACAAGGATGTTGAGACTCGAGAAAAATAGGAGTTTCAAGTGAGCTTCTAACCTTCGATTAACTTTGCTAGCAGCTCACGTTCTATCCGCCACACCTGTCGTGGTCTTCGTCTTGCATTAGTGCTTTTCCATGTTGCTTTGCCCTATTCCCGTTTGCCCGTGTTTGCTGATAACACCGATAGTGTTAAAAAATTGGCTGGGAGAAAGGCAAAGTTAGGAGTGGCTGTGTTGGCATGGTGGGTAGTGCGTGAGCCCTCCGTGATAGAATTCTCGGGTTAGAAGTCCGTTTGAGGTCACGAGTTTTGCTCACATCCTAAAATTTTTATGGTTATATTTTATATAGCAGCCTGCCATAAAAAATAGGTTATAAGCAAGGGTTAAGACAATGTGACAGGTAAAATTCTCTCGGTTAAGTGCATAGGCAGTCCACACCCCACTCCCTTCATTGTCGCTTTCGATCGGAAGTCAATGGAGTCAAAGTTAAAGTCGTCGTTAGCTGGCACAGTTTAAAGCCATGATATTAAATACTTGATCATCAAAGTTGATCCAAAACGGTAAATAAGCAGATTCGGTATAAATAGAAAAAGTCGTTGGTGTCGGGATAGAGGTAGCTGAGAAAAAGTGAAAACAAGCAACAATGTACTAATGAATGAAATATAGGATGACGACACCCTCCGGAAAAACCTCAAGTTCCCTTCTGATCCTTTATAATATCTTACAAAATTGGCGAAATAATAACCTCAATTTTTTAATGAAAAGTTTGGAAAACTCTGCTGATCGGAGGCTTTGCCACTTTTTATCTCTATTGATCGATCTTTACTTTTAATTCATACATACTCGAAGGCAGTTACCCTTTCAACAGACATGTCTCACCTTGTAATGAAATGCATGAATTTAAATAAAAATTGCCAGAATCTAGAAATTTTTGCCAACAAGATGATGCATATTTTCTTGTTTGATCATGGAAACAGCTGAAAATGATAAAGAATAAGGATAAAGCTCCTGGCGTTGATCAATCCCTGAGAGATGGGCCGTGCGTTCGACTTCATTAAGCATCGCCTGAAGGTGAAAATGCATACCTCGCCTTTACAATGACTCGCGGTGACCTACCGACGCATCAAGCCGGTGCTACTATGCTCCCGGACAAGTCTAGTGCTAACTTGCCGACCTCGGAGGGACGGAAGGTTTGGTGGCCCTTGAGCGCGGAGATCGATTCCACGTCTGTGACGCAGTGGCACCTCTAACCACTGCGCCATACGCGCCAACCCTGGTTTACTAACGGACCATTATTGTGGTGATTCACATTCACGACCGATGCGTTAATTCTGACTTTCGTCGTAGAAAATGACCACATACGAAATCGAAGCACTGATCGTAGCGTATTAGTGTACTCTTCCAGGCTCTGAAGGGATGGAAGGCTTGGTGGGGTCACGTGCGCGAGGATCGATTCCACGTGTGTGTTGCAGGGTGCCTGCGACGAATGCGCCACAAATGGAAATGATATCTTGGCAAAGTTATCAGCTTCTTAGGTGATAGATCAAAGTCTCTTCTACAAGCATGCCAGGCTATATGCTTCTCAAGCTCTTCATTTGCAGAAAACCTTTAGTTACTAGGAAAACTCATCCTCGCTAATGAACAGCATGCGAGGTTCGATTCCTCCTTGCAGTTCACTGTTTTTTAATTTTCAGTTGCTACGATGGGTCATAATTATCACGTCGGATAGTTGGCTACACGAAATACAGAAATAAATCCAACATAAGTAGCGAAATCTTCTAAAGCTATAACAGCATTGTGTTTGAGTGGTGAAATATGGTAGAAAATAGCACGTAGGAGCATTGTCCTACACTTGAAGGACAAATAAATTACTTCTAAGAATTTTTGGTGTTTCCGACTCTATAAGTCCTCTAACTGTCGAAACTCTATCGCTTATTTCCGAAAAAATAAACACTCTTTCGTCTGTTTAGTTCGCTGACGAGTTCATGGCATTTTTGGTCTCCACGAAAATTCAGCGATAGTCAGTATGGGTTATGAAGGACTTTCTAATGTGACAATGGTGACTGGATGTAGTCTGGATGCATCAAGAATGCAATCCTTCATATCTTTTTCTCAGGAAGAAAGTCACAATTTCTGAAATGTCTTTATCCGCCTGAATATGACATACCGTATGATTACACATCCATTATGCACTATCATCAGAGGGCGTTCTCAAAAAATGACGGCATCACATTGGAAACGTTGGATCCGCAATATCAGGTGACCAACTGTGACCACTTTATGAGGTCTTATTTCTCAGTTTAGAAAAATATTATTTATGGCGTAAATCTTTACAGGATGTTATCGGCACAGCCAGAAAGCCGTCAGCCAATGACTATTTGAAAGTTTGCGCTTTGTATCGTTGTGGAACTTGCATGGGCAAAAAAGTCGTAATCGAAATTCTTCCAGCAAAATCAACAACACCAGCGCCAAAACGTTCGTCGGTAAGAAAGAGTGATGAAGACCGATTCTACTAAAACTCTTGTCATTGTAAGCCGACTTTCATTTAACCTCGGTATAAATGACCAGTGCACCTTGTTTCATTGATAAGCTAACACGAGGTTACTACCAATATTTTTTTGGCTAACGTTTCGACGTCTTCGTCTTTCTGAGAGCCGTTGGTCTGAGCCAATGTCCACGGTTGCTCGTCTTCTTGATGCGGTGTCTTCGTCGTGCATCCAGCTGGATCTTCTTTACTGGAACATTTCTCGAATGAGCCATACTCATCCGGACGTTCCTTTATGTTCAGGCTTTTCTTACTGATAGCCTGCTTGGCTGGTGATAATAGCTTGTTTTCTCCCAACGTTTTACCGCCTCATCGTGGCAGGGAGGTGCTTCTGGGTGTCGGGCTGCGATGTACATCGGGGGAATTCGTCTTCTCGGAAGGGTCTCCCAAGCTGAGAAGCAGTCTGGCGTTTCCATCAGAAAGCCTAGTTAAGAGTGAACCAATACCAGAAGCCACCACCGTCCTAGTTTCAAAGTCGCATGGTGGTAAATCTTTCTCTGATCCACAAAGGCTGCGACTCCCTGTGGTGGTGAGAAGCTGAGGCAGACTTTGGCTAGGCCGACCTCGAGATTACAGGGAACCACGAAGGCCCAACCAGCAAATCTCCGAGAAATGGAGGTTATACTGAGGCTCACACAAGCAATGTGGACGGGCCGTTCAAGCATCAAGTATTAAGTAATAACTTGTTTGTCCGGACAATCATTTCTGCAGAAGTCAGTGTCATTATTAGTTAGCATAATGCATAACAATATCGTTGTGAACTGACTTTCATTCAACCTCCGTATAAATGATCAATGTATCTTGTACGTACGTATGTACGACTGCGGACCTTTGATTGGGATCAATCCGGCTCTGAGAAAGACAAAAAGTCGAAACGTTAGCCAAATAAATATTGGTAACAACCACTTATCAGTTTTTTCAACGTCAACTGATTGACTCCTTTCGTTCCACCGTAATGACTAGAGGAGTTTAGCGTTTTGAAAACCCTTTCGCATAGCTTGCGTTTCTTCATTTATTATCTTCTTCACTCTGAAGTCTTAATGAAAATCATTTAAAGCTTCTTTTTTTGTAAAAATTATTTTGAGATCGTTCTTTTTTTCAGTGCTATGATGTTCAGCCTTTCATTTGCTACATAGGTGTATTGCACGACTTGCTGAAGTGCGAGAAGCCGCTTCATAGAAAAGCTTGTTGTAAAACATGCGAGAAGACACCTCATTTTGATGACTTTTTAAATATCACCCAAGGTCTTTAACCTGATGAGCAGTTATTTGTCACATGTTGATTGAATATATTCGTTAAAAATTGAAATAATGTCGTTTGATCTTCTTTCTACTGGTGTTCTTAGTAAATAGTAGGAATAATTAACTAACTAACTAACTAACTAACTAATAATTAATTAGCTGGTTTCATTGCCGATTTGGGCTCCTCAGATCAATCCCGTCGACGAATGATTGCTGATGGTACTGATCGATAGAAGTGGCTGAAAGACAGGTGGAACGAAAGACTAGCATGGTGTGGTGGTGAACGCGTTAGTTCCAGGAAAGAGTAATGACATGTTCGTTCCCCACCGCAGACATCTGGGGGCGGGACTTTTGCAAATATGTCAGCATCATTTAAGCTATATTTCGCAGTATACCCTGTCATTAAACAGAGTGGGTGGTAAATAATAAGTTAAAAACTGCGAATAGTATTAGGATTTCTTATGAACTGCCCTTGTTTAAGCCTTCGCAACGTTGTATCTCTTCTTCTTCTTCTTCTTCTTCTTCTTCTTCAGATAAGATGACAGATGTTTTGGCAATTTCGCCTCCTTCGGAACGATTTTACTCCTTGATTGGTGTAAGGTGATCTGTATGTGATTCATGTACTGTGCGCAAACGGGTGGCCTAACTCCATTTGGGCAGCAAAACGGTTTTGAAGAAAGCAAAATCGCCAAAAAGTTCGGACACAATATCTGAAGAAGAGAAGATAAAAATTTGAAAAAAAAAGTATTTCATGAAGCAAATGCTAGGACTGACTTTCATACAACCTAGGTGTTCATAAGTAATTCACTGCTTTCTTGATGAGCACTCAGGAGACACCCAATGAAAAGCAAGCCTTCGTTTCTCCTGACTCAGCAAGCTGTTCTAGACTTGGCAAGAAAGATGAAACCAATGGATTGATACAGGACCCCACTTGCTATTGAACGGGTGGAATATTCAATCAATCACCTAGACAGACTTCGGTGCAAAACGGATCTCTGTGGGATTGGCTAAAGTCGAGAGTTTTATTCTTTAACCTTTTTTCAAAAGTACTTCCCGAGTGCCGGTGTTAATATTTTTGATTCCTGCTTTGGTTGCGCTTTAAAAACCATCACCTCTGAGAATTCGTGCCTCGTTAGCTTGCAAGGGAGAACTTTGTCTTATTTTAAGCGATCCATCCAGGTACTCTTTTATATTGGCAGAGTAAGCTCTACTTGTTTCAGCACTTTATTCGTTTTCGTAAGTTCTTCAAGAGAATAGGCATTGTGCGCAAGGTAGTTCGCTCACTATCTCTGTTATTAGGGAACAACGTTCAATTCCGCGTTGAAGGTAAACGGTCATACAAGTGGTTTCGAACTAGCCTACGAGGTAATAGTTTAGTAACTGTCACTGGGCTCTCTAAAACAAGCAACTTTATAGCTCAACAAACCCAATGATTGATTTTATTCTGCTGGACATTTAATGGGATTGTTTGGAAGTACGACTTATCTTCGAGAGTTAACCTGAATGGTTATTGCTTTATAGCTCAGGAAGGTGGCTATTTGTCGCGTGGCACGTTTTTATTACTTACTACACATATTCTACTTTTCACTTGTGTTACTACGAAACAGGTTGTTCAATTAGATTATGCGAAAGTTATGCTCTAACACAGCACTTCTAACGTAATCAAAATCCCTTTCGAACTCATTTTATTCCCAGAGGCTTAGGTGAAATTGTGTGGTATGACGAGCGACGAGAGAATAGTGCTTTTGTTTTTGACGCTGTAAAATCTATTTACGAAGCAGAAAGAACCAAGGAAAAGGAGGAAAACTAGTGATAGTCTTGGCAGATTTCTTTTACCTTATCTTCCATTTCGATGTTGTTCATGAGGAATAAACTGCACCAGAGATGAAAGTAAACAATTTGATTCTCATTAAAATTCCTTGAGACCAAATTTGTTCTTATCGAAACAATGTAAATACCATGTATCTAGTTACAAGACCAGTGTTGTAGCAGAGTCTATCCTCGTCTCTTGCTCCTTTGAGGAATGACTGATGGAGAAGCAAGGCTGATGTTTCCAGACATCGTCGCTGAGCCCACTGAAGGCAGAAGTAGTTACTGTAGATTGACTTATTTAATACAGTGTGATTTATTTGACGATTTCTATTTAATACTGTTATTGGTTATATTACGCATCCACATATTTACTGTGCAAATCTCGTCACTTTTTGCATTTTAAGACGGTCATCACTTTCTTATATGAGCCGATGAACATCGACTCGGAAAATACAATGAAACCAATCATCGCCCGTTTTTCGGTAAAAGGATGAAGGATAAAGCTCTCGGCGTTGATCAATCCATAAGGGAGCCATGCACTCGACTTCATTAAGCATTCTTTAGAAGTGTTTGAATGCATATCTGGTCTTTACAACGACTCACAGTGGCCTACCGATATATTCCGATGTATCGAGTCAGCGGCGCTGCTATCCTCCAAGAAAAGTCCGGTGGGCCATGGGAATGGGGATCGGTTCCACGTGTCTATTGTAGGACGCTTCCGACCACTGTTTCACACGCTCCCTTTTTCGCACTTTTTACGTAATTTCTTGGATATATGAAGGCGTTCTGCAACGCACACGTCGGATCGATCCCTGGCCTACCAAGCTTTCCATCTATCCAGGGTCGGCAAACTGATACCAGACTAGCTTGGGAGGGCACTGGCTCGATACATCGGTAAGCCACTTTGAGTCACTGTGAAGGCCAGATATGCATTCATTCACTTGCAAACGATACGACCTGCGTTTACGTCTAATGTGCCGGCGGGTCTCAGCACTTCTCACATTCGATTCGTTTCTTCGCATCCACGTACCCTGCAGTACGAACATGATCGTTCATTCCACCCAACGCCTAGGATAATGATGTCTTTCATGCCTCAAAAGAGGCATAAAGGATAAAGGATAAAGCTCTCGGCGTTGATCAAACCCTGAGGGATGCGCCATGCATTCGACTTCATTAGGTATCGTTGGAGGTGATTGAATGCATATCTGACCTTTACAATGACTCGCGGTGGCCGGCCGATGTATCGAGCCAGTGCTGCTATCCTCCTAGACAAGTCTGGTACCAATTTACCGACCCCGGGGGTTGGAAGGCTTGGTGAGCCATGGGCGCATTTCACGTGGCGTCTCCAACCACTGCGCCACACGCGCCCAAAAGAGACATATTGGGCATAAAATTCTCAACGAAGATGAAAACACTAACTTAATGGACATTCGTAAATCACTGTATGGGCAAAATAATATGCATTTAATCACTGTTTACCGTATTTGTTGGTGTGATGAATCGCTCTATGGCTGATCAGTGTCGAAGACTTCGTTGTTTATCCTTTATAGCTCAAATGCATAAAAGCGGGAACATAGCAGCAACTGATATTGCTGGAAAATGAACACAGAGGTAGTACATTCTTTTCGATTTTTAACTTATATAAACTTGTAATCAAACTTTTAGTCACATAGGTAGTTTGTTAGAGTTTTGAACAACGACATTACCACTTTATTCCGTATGCGACACGACTGCAAAGGCTTAAAATACAATATTTATTAGCTCCTTTACAAAAAATCGATTTATTAAAAAGCATAGTAGTAGTACGCGTATTCAAATGGATAATCGTCTTCTTCTTGACTTAAGAGTTCACAAGTGAAGCAGCAGTACCGCTTGAAAAAGCCACTGTTGCAGTTCAGTAGTCGTAGTTTGAGTGCAACGAAACAGAACTTCGGAGATTTGTCCGAGCATTCTGCAAATATGTTCTGCTTCTCAATGGTTTGGCGAACCAAATATGATTTTCTGTTTCTGATTTATTGAGGGTTGTTAGCTTGATTCTGTTGAAGTACCATATTAATAACGAGGGACAGAACAACTTAGCGATCCTCTAAAAAAAATCAGTGAGAAGTAGTTTGTAGTGAATTCATACTATGTACTACTAAGCTCTAAACTTTATAATGAACGGCTTGTCCCAAGTTTCTTTACTGTATAGAAGGAGAATTGAGAGTAATTGAGAAATCGCTACGATTTCCTGATTGTTTTTTTTTTTGAAATTTTTTTTTGTATTTTGAAGGACATGACACACCGTCTTGACGTTATTTCAATGTTGGCTAGTTTCTAATTTCTTTGCTGAAAAGAAGTTCAACGACGAAAAAGGCTCAAGTTTGATTACTTTCAATAGTTGTGGGCTGAGGTTTCGGTGTCGTTGGAGACGGTTTATGGTCGCCTTTTTCTGTTGTTGTATTTGTACTTCCACGGTTGCACATGGCACATTCGTAGATTTTGCAAACTTTTTCATAGTCGCTTGTTGAGGCGTCTTTTTGCCGGCCAATAACATCCTGAAACCAACAGTAGAACATAGTCTTATTAAAAAATAGACGGAAGGAACCTGGACATAGAAAATGGATGTTCTGAAACAACGTTCGCGCTCATCGGCTTTAGTGCAACTTTCTGAAAAGTGAAGAACATTTAAAAGAGAAAAGAAGATACTGCTATGTGGCATTTATTTTTATTTTATACGACCCGTCTTCACGCCTACCGTGACCATCCCAGCACTTCTCACATTCGATTCGTTTCTTCGCATCCATTGTCCACAAGGATCCTCTAACTTTTACGTGTGGCTTCGGTTGTAGTTTGAGGATTTCCATTTCATCTTGAATGCCGTAGAATGCTGGTCCAGCAATTCTCCCTGGAGTCCTGAGGTAGCCGGGCTGGAGCGTTTTCAATTGGATTGCAAACAGCGATTATTTCAGACGAGTCTGGTACCAGTTTCCCATCCCGGAGGGGTGAAAGGCTTGGTTGGCCCAGAGCGGAATCGAACGCACCGTGCTCGTGATGACGGACATCATTACCACTGTGGTATCCACTTGCTATTTTATTCTAATATTGAAACAAATTACCCACCGAAACCATATTACTGTGCTAAAGAGAGTTTTTTTTTTCGAAAGCTCGGAATATTTCAGTACCATATAACTGGGATCCAGCGTCTCCATGCTGATCTTCCCCTTCCTAGCAAACGCCGTTTTCGTGTAGTGCATCACCGATTTGTAGTCGTAAGGGATGTTGTACACTGTCGACAAAAATGATGAAACTTTTGTGAATTGATCCTCGTAACCTTGAAATAAGCAAGATGTATACACTAAAATATATGGATGGGGTGACTAAAGTTGTTGTGTAATGTGGTGAAGGCACACACTAGAATCCCTCCTACTGATGAACCAATGTTCTACAGCATCAACAATTAAGCTATTCATTTGGCAGTCTATAAGTGATACATTTGCACTCATATGGCATCTGTGATCTTATAGATGGGCTCGAAATGCAACGAATGCAAGGAATTGATCCTTTCTGATTTGTCAACTCTGAGGAATTCCTCATCTGATCCGTGCTTACATTGGAAGACAGGTGATTCCATTCCTATTGGTCAAAAATCATCAGAGATATGAAATTCTGCAAGAGAAATTGACAAACCCATGCTAGATTAACCTCACTGGAACTGAAGCTTCTGATGATAAGCAGGTGTTTCAATTAAATTGGCTCGAGAGAGGATGTATAATGCTCAAATCTCCTACACTAATGCGGTGTTGGAGTTCTACTGAAAAATCGTTGCACAGAAAGGCAAGTGAAGTACTTGAAGTGAACGATATTGTAAACAGCTAGAAAAAGCTGTCGGCGTCGACCAA
Organism: Angiostrongylus cantonensis; assembly: GCA_009735665.1. Taxonomy (NCBI): domain Eukaryota; kingdom Metazoa; phylum Nematoda; class Chromadorea; order Rhabditida; family Metastrongylidae; genus Angiostrongylus; species Angiostrongylus cantonensis. Next base: position 137,154 of record MQTX01000143.1, on the reverse strand, counting down.
CCTCTGAGGTTCGCGCCAAGTATTCTATTTCATTAAGCATCGCTGGAGGTGATCGCATGCATATCTGTTCTTTACAATAACCCGCGGTGGCCTACCGGTATATTAAGCCAGTGCTGCTATCTTCCCAGACAGGTCTAATACGAATTTGCTGACTCCGGAGGGAGGGAACGCTTAGTGGGTCATGGGCGAGGTGGTCGATTCCACGTGTGTTTTTCAGAGCGCCTCCGACCACTGTGCCACAGGTGCCTTTGCGCTATTGTAAAGAGAATCAAAACTGAAGCGTACGTATGACCAACCTGGCACAATATTTTTGTAGTGAACTTTGATATATTTATCTCTATCATGTCGCATATGCTCATGCCATAGTCCGATTACGTGCAACAGTTCATGTTGAACGATGTGAACCTCAAGGCACCTAAAAATCAATAAAAAATGACATAAATGATCCTGAATTTTAGAAACGAATTCTGATCACTTTCAGTCGTACTCGCTGTTTGTAATGGGAATTTCGACTGCGGTGTCTCGGACGATGGTTAGTATTTTCTTGGTAAGTTGGGATCCCCACAAATGCTGTGAGCTTCAGTGGATTTGCCTCGCACAAGCCACATCGGTCCGTACATATCGAGTCTGCTCAAACGGCGCTTCACTTCCATCATGGGCATATTTCTTACCACTTTCATATTACTGTACTTTTTGTGCATTTATTGTTGTATATTAGGCAGTGTTCAATCTAAATGTACCCATAAGTTGGAAATGCTTATTTAAACTTGTACTTGAATTGGAAATTAACTTATTCTCGGCCATTTTTCTCACCGAGGTTGTAATAAACAAAATTTCAATGCAGACTGCTTAGTGAGGCCTAAAGGACAGTGTGGGAATCTCGTTTGATTTTACATTATTGTGTACCATAATCCTATGTATTCAATGGTATTTTATACTATTTAAGTCTTATGGCGGTGCGGAAAGCAAAGTGGATAGAGTTGTTGCGCAACAGACACACATGGTCGCTGGTTCAACATCACAATAGGCCACCCTAGTTCCTTATCGCTTCAAGATTGGTGAAGATCCTACAGATGTTGTCTTTAGAAAGTATATTATTTGGTCTCAAAAGGTTAGAGACTGTTTGTGGAACAGTCGATGTGTTCGACGTGTTTGTAGAACTTGGAACACTCTAGTAGAGCCGTACCAGAACGCCGCTGAGAATCAGCTCGACCAGCATTCAAAAACGTTAATGAGAAAGAGAAAATTCTCAGTTTGTCGCCGAACCCACACTCAAAGTGGAAATCGTTTTCGGACGGATGTGAACAATGTGGTGAAGAATAGGAGGCCAGAGAATCGCACAGTATATGAAATCAGGTCGTGCGTGAGAATGAATAAATAAACAATTCATTTTATTTTTTCATTTTTTTATTATATGAACCGTCTTCATGTTAAATGTGCGGATCCCAGCACTTCTCGTATTCGATTTGTTTCCTCGCATCCGCTGTCCACGAAGATTTTCCAACTTTTACGTGTGGCCTCGGTTGCTGCTTGAGGATTTTCATTTCATCTTGAATATCGTAGAATGCTGATCGAGCAATTCTCTTTGGAGTCCTGAGATAGCCGTATTGCAGCGTTCTTAATTCGACTGTAGAGAGTGATTTTTTCTTCAGACAAGTCCGGTACCAGTCCGACTCCAAAGGGTTCAAAGGCTTGGCTGGCACGGAGCAGAGTCGAACTAGCACCATTCTCGTGGTGATGAGCAAATTAATTGGATATTATTACGAGACATTATTCGTTGAAGTGGATTCGTTGGTTCCACTTCGTCGTAAGCCAACGAATCGCTTTTTCGATGGTGACCTGTTCACATTGAATTCTATCATATTTCTGCCTGGACGTTTAAAAGTGATGAGTAGGAAAATTTTGAATGGAAACCAACGTGCTTTCTTCATTCGATTCAAGCATCAATACGTTTCTTCCTGGGTGACGACCCACATTAGTGTAACACCTGAAACAGAGCAGCTGTTAGTTTTTTCTTGGTATAGTTTGCAAATCTAGCAGATATCTTTTTCTGCATTGTTTCCTACCTTGCTTATGATAAGTTCAGGACAATGTGATAGCCTGCACGAAACGGAACAGATAAGTTTGCGCCGGTATAAACAGTCTACATCCCGAATTTTAGCTTTTCTCATAAGTTCAGACCAAAGTTGTGTTGGGTAGAAAACGGAGCGCTTAGATTAACGCCGGTATAAGAAGTTTCTACTAAGATTTATACCTTTATAGAATTAAGACCGTAATCGTACCATTTTGTTCGCGTACTGTCCCACCTACTAGTCACTTATTATTTAACCCATCTCTTTGGGTTTTCATTGCAATCGTGAAAAAGGGCTCAAAGGGAGATCTGAAGAGGCGATCTTTTGCTGTCGATCGCATTTCCGATGCTTCCCGAGCAGCTGCAGTACTTACCCTTCACCCCACTTGTTGCGGATTTCGACGTAATCGCTTTCATGGTCCCTCGTTTGGAATCGAATGCAGGTGTTTGCTTCGATTCGCTCCATCGCCTGTTTGATGACATTGAGTTCAGAGCGATCTTAAATGAAAGATGAAGAATATTTTATTTTTTATTTTATTTTGTTTATTATTTCATAATACACTTTGTCATTAAAAAGAGTAGGAAGTAAATAATGAGTCAAAATTGTGATTATACCTACAGTCTCAGTTTAATTGGGTTCTTTGCCGACTTGGGCTCCCCAGATCAGTCCCGCTGACGGGTGATTGCAGATGGCACTGGTCGATAGAACTAGCTAAGAGATATGTGAGGCGAATGATCCCTATTGTGTGGTAGTGAAAGCATTAGTCCTTGGTAATATCGCGTTTGTTGCCTACGCAGCCACCTGCGCTTAGGGGTTTTGCAAATATCTCATCATTATTTAAGATAAAGACTTTATAGGGATGCTACTGTCTGGGCTGAAAGAGTACGTTTTTATTTTATTTACTTCGCTTAAAGATCACAGCGTATAGTTCCAAAGTCAAATTAGGTATACATTCCGGGCACCCACTGCATGGTAATTACTCGCTCTCCTTGTACTTTTTCAGCTCATAAAACTACGAAAAGTTTTGCCTAACGTTGAGGGAATTTCTCAACACGAACGATGTGGTTGAATGGTTGAATCTAAGTCGTCACTGGTTCCCATCAGTACATTTGACTGGAGTCTTGCCAATATCACAGCGAAGTGGTCGCATTCACGGGAAGTACCGTCAGTAATTGAACAAACATCGTCTCACATTTTTGTGAGATTATGGGTTTTGAATTTGCAAACCAACTTTCATTTAACCTCGGTCGTAGAATAATCAACATGCATTTAAATTCTTAAGCTCACACGAGGTTGATAAACACATTTATTTCGGCGAACGTTTCGACGTGTTCGTCTTCATCTGTTCACATGATCCCAGTCGATGGTACACGGTTCTTCGTGTTCTCGATGTGGCGTCTTTGTCATCGTATCAGGAGAGATCTTCCTCAGTGGAACACCGCACGAATGAAGCATGCTCACCCGGCACTGCTCTTTCATACAAGGCGGTCGCTGTTGATGTGACTATCCATCGACAATTTTTTGTTTTTCAACAGATAATCCACCCTGCAGCACTCGGTGTTATGTTAGATATTAATTTACCAACGATTTTTATCAATGCAAGAGCTCGTGTGGTGCAGTGGTCGGAGGCATCTTACAATAAACATGAGATCAATTGTCTCGCCCCCTCGCTCACCAAGTCTTTCATGGGGTCGGCAAATTTGTGTCAGACTTGCCTGAGAGGATAGAAGCACTGGTTCGATACATTGGTAGGACATTGCGAGTCATTGTAAAGGTCAGATATGCATTTTAATCATCTCCTACGATGGTCAATGAAGACGAATGCATGGTGCATCCATCAGGGATTGATCAACGCCAAGAGCTTTTTTTTAAGCTTTCCTATCAACGGGTAGTCGTATCAAAAACTATTGCCGAGTTAAAAGAGCACTGCAGGGTGAGGATGAAGAAGATCCGCGACGAAAACAGTGGACCGCCGACTCAACTCATCGGCTCTGAAGAAGTCGAAAACGTTGAAACGTTAGCCGTAATAAATCTATTTATCAAACTCATGTAAGCTCAACAATTTAAATACGTGTTGATTAGGTGTTTTCAATGCTAATATTTTATTTGCCACCAAGTATTATTTTTTCACTGCAGGGTATAATGCGAAATACAATCACAGTGATGTGGAGATATTTGCAAAACTCCGGGCCACAGGTGCCTGCGGTGGGGAGCTTAGGCGCTATTACCCCTGCCGTGGACTAACGCGTTCACCACCATAACATGCGAGTCTTTCGTTTCGCCTGTCTCTCAGCTAGTTCAGAATTGTATTTATTTCTCCACCGCATACACCTAAGGTTTCGAGTTTACAATTAAGTGTTTTCAGTTGCTTTGTAGTGCCTCATCTCTACAGTATGTGCAGAGCTCATTTTTCCCATGTTTGAAAAAGGAAGCTGAGAGTACGGTACATTTATTTTCCAGTTTTGAAGCGAGAAAGTACGGTACATTTACTTTCCAATTTTGAAGCGAATGAACGAAAGCACAAAAAACAGTTAAACATTCAACTTTGATTTTCTTCCAAGAAATGGAATTCGCTTTAATTACCGTATCGTCCTCTGATAACAAATGGTATCACTACGTTCCCTTTCCTGTCCTTCACATTCCATTTGTATCGAGAATCACTGTAGATGGCATTGCGAAATTTGCTTGTACCATGATGAAGCCTATAGTAGATCTCTTATACTGCAAAATAATTGAAAATGCTTTACATATGAATCCGACAAATTTTTCATAACTGCGATTATATCATGAGGTTCTCGTTTCTCCATTACACTTGTCATGAGCGCAATTTTATTTTCATTTGTTTTGAGCCAACATATACCTCACGTAAGCCGATTGTCTGCAAAAATTTATAGCTGCTTTGAATTATGCTAGGTTCCTGACAAATGATAACTAGACCTTCTACATGGGTGAATAAAATTCTAGCGGGCACAGCTCACTGGTCGTTTAGTCCTTGGTTTCTCGATGAAATCACCTATGGTAGATGCCAAATACAAAGTCATTTTAAGGCAGTATGTACTCAGAATAGAGAAAGACTGCGCAGTGGTAGTGAGGCTGTTCAGTGCGAGTAAAACTCTGGTTAGATCAGTATCATGTCTAACAAGCTTTTTATCCCTCCAGAGTCGGAGAATTGATACTGGGCTCGCCCGTGGTCAGCTCACTCGCTTTAAATGCGCGAATGATTGCCTATAGTGAAGACGTGATAGCGAGCTTAGCCCGACTAACCCAGGATTCAATGAAGATTTCAAGGAGCATCCAATGGCATTCATAAAAAAGCGAAAGTCCTTAAATGGCGAACAAGCATACGCGTAAGCCCCGGCGGACTGTGGATCGAATACAGGAAATGCGAAGACGCGAACAACATTTGATATTGGGTCGTGTGAAAAAATGTGCTCAGACTCAGGGAGGGACTCCCCTGTACTAATTACAAACACGCGTTTTGACTAAAGCCGCCTACTAAGGGTGCGAGGTTGATAGCTATCGATCCGTCGCGAAGTCTAAACAGCTGAGATGATAAATCAAGTGTTTTTCAGCGTGTTTAGTTTACAGCATGTCAGTAGCATGTTTAGACTAAAAATAGAAAGCGTAAGGTATAAAGCTTTTGGTGTGGATCGATCCCTTATGGTTGCGCCATGCATTCGATTTGATGAACACATTCGCGGCCGTGCACATTGAAATCAACACGCATCTCAACTCATTTTCAACTTTACTAATTGGAACAAATATCACCAGATTTCATTTATTCGTCTATAAGGTACAAATTCATCTATTAACCTAAGGAGAAACTATGACTCATTTTTAAAAAGGATTTTTGTGAAATTGCCCTCGGAGCGCATATGTTCATTTCTTTCGCGGGTTTCGAACAAGAGAACAATCAAATACGCGGGATCTCGTTCAGTATGACGTGGTGGCGCCGGGGTGGCTATTGCAGCTTCTCTAGCGTGGGAAGTTTCGAGCATTTCAATTTCGTCTTCAGTTTTATGATTTTCTGGATTCAAAAATGAAAGAAGAAAATTACCACTGCAAAGTTATGAAGGTCCTAAAGTTTCCACCACTTCGTCAGTGGAAAAAACTTTAAACTGTCGTTAACCAGTCGGGTTTGTCACGAATTGTCAAGTCCAGTTGAAGCTTCGGATGTCTATATGGCTCATGTTTGCTTAGGACGGGTTACGTAATTGAACCAAGGAGTTTGTATGATGCATAACATCCTTAACTACTGCAATAGACATGCGCCTATTTTTAGTATTCAGACAATACTTGGTAAGTAGAGGCGGATAGCACAGTGGTAGTGATGTCGGTCGTTATAAGAATGGTGCTAGCTCGGCACCGCTGAGAGTCAACCAAGCCCTTCATCACTCCAAGGTCGAAAAATTGGCACAGGACTTGTCTGGGGAAAAAACCACTCTGCGCAATCCAATTGGGAATGTTGCAACCCGGCTATCTGAGGACCTCAGGGAGGATTGCTTGATCAGTATTCTACGACATTCAACATGAAATGAAAATCCTCAAGCAGTAACAGAAGCCACACATAAAAGTTGGAAGTTCTTTGTGGATAATGGATGCGAGGAAACGAATCGAATGTGAGAAGTGCTGGGATCCGCATAGTAGATGTGAAGACGGGTAATATAAAAAAAACTTGGCAAATATTACTTATGTCATTTTTTAAACGTTTTTTAACTGCTTACATGCCGAAAGTGTCTCATCAGAAAACACTATATTCTAGGAGCGCTTCATATATTTTGCCATTGCACGTTGTTAGTGGACCCAGAGGGCGGTGGAGTGAATCCCTTTCTCGTAATGAACGGACAGAAAGAATGCGCTATCTTACGTCTCAGAATGGCGCATATATGTATGTATATAATAAAAAATTTTTGGTAAAACATATAAATAAACTTTTTTTTAACACGTTCTTGTTTCATGTCTTTTAAACAAAAAAAGGTATATTACGATTAGATGGCAAAGTGCATGGTAACGCAAATGCAGCCGCCCACATTGGTGGCACATTGGACCCTACTCCGCGAATTCTCACTTATTCTATTACTATTCTTGCCAATATACGAGAATAAATGAAATATGAACTGAAAGTTGCCATTCCGAGACTACAGAAAGTCAGAACATCACATAGGCAGTTTGTGAAAGAGCAAAGCAACCATTCAAAAGCCCGGTGTAAAGAAAGGCATCCATCCATTCGGGCTCGATAAATTGGTGCCAGAACTCTCTAAAAGATGAAAGGATTCATTTGATAGTGGTTCTCAAGATGCAGCGACAGGACCCCATAAATGACTGCATATGCCATATATACACTCAATCTCCTCTACAATGCTCAAGAGAGTCGAGTAGATGATGTACCCTTATGAGCCAGGTTAATGCCGACTTCTCTATCATTTCATCTTTTTTAGAAACAAATTTCCGCTTTGTGAAAACAACTTCAGGATTGTAAAGGACATTCTTTTAGTTAATAAAAATCATGAAAAGTTGAGACATAGTGCTTTAAATTATAGTGGAGAACAAAATTATTTTTCGAAATACAACCACAGGGATGCTGAGATGTGAGCAAAACTCGGAGCTTCAGTTGAGGTTTGAACTCGCGCTCACCCTTTCCGATTGTCGACGTGCTACACATCACGTCATCCGAGGATCTTGCGGTGCCTTTGTGTCAATTAGTTTTCCTTTTCACCTTAACGCTACCACCAGCAATTAGCGAGAGTGAACCTAGGTAAGTTAAAGCTGCAATCGAAATCACAATGTTCATCGTTCTATTTTCTGTTCCGGTCTTTGCTCATACTTCAGCATTCTTCTGGCTATATTTCACATTACGGCATCTCATGATGACGAAATAGACGGTAGATAAAAACCAAATATTGGGAATCACTTGGCCTGCATGTAGGTTTCATTTCGTCCACATTGTCGGAAATATATTAAAGAAAGTGTACTTAAAAGGTTTAAGCGTTTAAACAGATTTAGACATAAAACTGGACGGATGTGGGTTTGTCGAAACACAACACCACATTGCTGCGCTGAATGAAATCAGATAACAACGCTGGACAAAAGCAATGCGGTCTAACATGAATAGAACACGAAGCGGTTTATTGACAGCTAAATCAACAGATTCATTCATAGATCGATGGTAGTGGAATCTACACATGGGATATGAAAATGTAGTGACACTCACTTCTTATCTTTCACACACGAAAAAGCACTCATTAAAAACATGTATTGAAAGGCTAAAAATGTGTGCAAAGGAGAAGGGAAAGGAAGGAATCGCTAAATTTGGCACGAAAAATAGCCATTTCCAATGGCTAACAAGCGGAAGCCATTCGAATTAGACAAAAGCGTAGGGATGTTTTCCAAAATAACAATTCGAAGCTAAGTAAGATCCTTTTTAGGCTACCATTCATATGAAATGAAATAAATAACTCCAAAGAGGCGGTTAGGAAAAAGTGGTCTTGAAAATTATATGGTGATCACTGACTTATTGCTCAGTATACTACACCGTTAGTTAATTCGCAACCGTCTCTATGATCGTTCGTATAGCTCAGAAAACTGTATGATCTGTCTTAACGGGAGGGACGGAGTTTGCATGAGTATAAGTATAATATACTTTTCTTCAAGCAAGGCATGCGGTGAGGAATACATTGCGGAAACGGGCAGATAGCTTTGTACCTGCATAAAAGAGCATCCATATGGAAAAGTTAAAATTTGCGAAAACACTGCTTTAGCTACACATAGGGCACGAAAGCACAATAACGATGATTTCGAAGTGACTGTCCGGATCCTAGCGCAGGAATCAAAAACATCAAAGCGCAAGACTCTTGAGGAATTTTGGATAAAATCCAAATATCCAAAGGTGAACTAGAACTACGAATCCCTCACTATCAGACGTGGTCCGGCCTCTTATTTCATAATGATGTTTTGACCCCTGGGTGGGTCTCGCTCATCGTGCGAAATGAACAAGGCTCGGGTAGTCTCACTCGTAAAAGCGCGGTGAGTAGTTTTTGATCAATATGGCGTTCGTTTATATGTTAGATCTTCATAAATTCTTTGGTTTTTTCACCGAATAATTAAGCTATTTTTGTACAAAATACGTTCCAGCCTCTGAGGATGGCGCAAAAGCCGAAACGTCAGCCATCGACCAACAACACGAACAGCAACAACAACAGCAACAACAGCAACAACAACAACAACAACACCACCAACAACAACAACAACAACGACAACGAAGACCTATACCAACGTCGATTCAGCTCAAAAAGAACAGTTTATAAGATCATACAAATAGATATATCAACTATTTATGCCGAGGTCTATAGCAAGTCGGTGTTTTGAGTTAATGGTACTTGCTTTAATCAATGTACCCATAGGGTTATGGGTACGTTTAAAGAGAGAACTAACTTACACATTGGATTCCTGCTCCTGTACAATATCACTTTTTTCGCCATTAAAGATGTCAATGATTTTTCCCTAGAAAATTCGTTTTGAAGATCTTTGAACATCATTCACAATTGGCGATGACATTTTTATATTGAGGACCTCCCAAATGTCTCGAAGGAAGAGCTTAAGAATTAGGTGTGGTACAAAATGTAGGAAATTTTGACAGTGGCTCAAGTCAAGTATCTCATACTCGTTCCGAGTTATTTGACGTTAAAAAATCGAACGTAAGTGTCCGTCACCTAATGCGCTTACCCTTGCAAACACCAGTTCAACGACACTCAAATAAGAAAACAGTCGCCATAGTATCAGCAAAGCCACCATACAGGATGTCGCTGAAAAAGTTAGATTGACTAGTTCCAGTCATCAAAAGTCTGAATAGTCTCGAACACCGCAATTCACTACAAAAGACCAGCATATAGAAGTGGGTTAAATGCAATTTAGTTTTTTTCGTCTATTGATTATTGAATTTGACAGTGGTTCGAACACCAGCTATGAGCCACGGCAGAAGAATCTTGCACGTTTTATAGTAGGTAGACTGATCAATTCAAATACGTAATATAAAGACATCCTGAATAGTTCATTTCTTACTCAGACGATTAGCGCTCTCGCTCTTTAACGTTTTATCCTCTTGGGTAAATTTAGCGCTGCTGAGCAAAAATTCCGCACCGTCGTAAATGATTGAAACGAAACTATCGTAGTTCATTTGATCATATGCACGGGAAACACAAAGAAGGAAGTGCTTTATCTTAACTATGAAATAATCTGTTTGTCAATGGAATACTGCTCAAAATTCTCATTTGAACGAAAAAAAGCACTGGCTCGTGTTGAAGAGAAGAACCAACAATATCATTACTACGCGAAACCTCTGGGGATTCAACTATGATTCATCGCAACATGAAGCCGCTCTCAGTAGCTGCGGAGGTGTGATTGCTTGATGAACTGTGATTTAAAGCGGCAATCTCCACCAAAATCTCCTAAACTGGAAAGGAGTTAATCTTTTCGATCATTTTCACTTTTATACAGAACGCCAAATGACATAAATCCAAGCCGTAGAAGCACTGCCATCATGCCAACGATTTTTGCTCAGATGTGATAACTGGGAGAATCTTAGCACGGTAATCAAGAATTGTGAAAACTCGTCTATCCAGAAAATTACCGAATAAACGAAAAATTTTCTGCGATTTGTAGAATTATTCCGAAACCAAAGTAGGTTATTCAACTGAGGAGGGGATTAATAAGAGTAGCACAGATGGACGTGAAATCATGTAGGAGGGTTTGGTTCCTCGATTTCTCAAACGCACTGATGGTTGTGAAGGCTGTAAAAGATGGCAATATTAGGGCCGGCATTAAATACGATATTTCCGTTATTTGAACAGCGGGACCGTTTCGGGAAATTGCAAAACGAAGAATAGTTGTCAGAGGTAGGCAAAGCTTTGTCATAATCATTTTCATATTGTGTAAACGATGATGGGCCTATCTTTTTTGGATGAGGAAACATTTGAATCCGATGGAATGTAGCCAATAGGCAAGTCCCTTTCGGATGCGGAATTATAATGTTAACTAATGCGATGTCTACGGAAGTCCTGTGATGCTACAATTAAAATGCTTTCTCGAGAACCTTAAAATCTTCTTATTAGACTGGGGGTGATATTATTAATTTATCGGGCACTCTTAGCTTTCAACGTCTTGGCAATGTGATGATGTGGGCACTTCTAGAGATTTCGGAATACCTCACTTCTAAGTATTTCCACGAGTTACAGAACACTCGCTTACAGATTTCTAAACACCTATATTATTCATATTATTGTTTTTTAATTGAAAAAAAATTCTGCGCCTGTGGAGCAGTTGTCGGTCGGAGGCGCCCTGCAATACAAACATAGGATCGGTCACAGCGCCGATGGCTCACCAAGCCTTCCATCCCTCCGGGGTCGGCAAATTGGTACCAGACTTGTCTGAAAGGATTACAGCACTGGCTCCATACATCGGTGGGCCATGGCGAGTCATTTGTATAGACTAGATATGCATTTAATCACCTTCAAGTGATGCTTGATGAAGTCGAATGCAAGCCCATCGCTCATGGATTGATCACCGCTTAGTGCTTTATCCCTCATCCTTTTAAATTGAAAATGGAGCCATCGATTTGGTAAATGCGAGTAGAAACACTGAATGAGGGAGTAATGTCAAATGAACTGCTTCATGAATTTATCTATGTACCGTGTTTTGTTCAATGCAAATGGCAACATTAGTATTTTCCATGATAGGCTTTCATGAAAGCGAGTCAAATCGCTGTTCCCGAATTCGTCGATGTTTTTCACTTTGAAATTGGGCGATTCATGGAATGTCCCAGTGTTCCAGTGACGTAATCACTAGGGACTTATGGTGTATGAAAAAGCCAATGTGAAACGGCGATAACAGTAAAGGCAAAATATACCATCTAAAAAAAAATACGATAATGCCCATTTTACGACATGAGACGACATGATGACTTGATGACTCATACAAAGACATTCGATCATTCAATTCGACAAAATTCTCGATTGAGTGAAAACATTTCCAGCTTTTCATCATTCAACACAAAGCTTTGGGCAGTGATCTTTCATGGATAGGAAATTAACTGTGTGACAAAATGGCGACAAAATATAGTGTGAATGACTAATATGAATAGCTGGTCTTTTATATCGTCGAAAGGACGAATTAACATAATTTCACTGATATTGATTGATTAGAAGTGTTAGTAATACAGCCATCCACTTGGGTGCACCCACATGCCTCATCGTGTTACACATTCTATCCGGAAAAAATAATCACTCATGCATTATGCAAAACACCATTACTCATCGGGCTGGCTACCGAGGACTTCTTCCGTCGATGAGAGAACTACAGGATTTTCCTAGACGAATGTGATTCTGAGGTGTTCGATTCTTATGGTAAGGAGTTCTCATTCGAACACACATATCGTTTACAATGCCTTTCCTACGACTCACAATTTTAGTGTGGGAAAAAAAGCACTCATATGAAAAAAATCCTTTACTCATCTCCATTTTTTCATCTCCAACACAATATTGTTGAGCTTTTGAGTAGAACAGAGCTGCCGAAAGCTCTTAGATGTTCGTTGGTTGGCCTTAAATTCGTAAGGAAATCAACAAGTACAACTTCGTCTATAAAATTATTCTTTCTTTGTGAAACACAACCATAACGACGTTGAGATATTTGCAAATTTCTGGATTGCAGGTGTCAGCGGTAGGGAAACGAACGCGCTATTATCCTTTCCGGAGGCAAACGCGTTCACCATCACACCATGAGAGTCCTTCGTTTCGCTCGTCTCTCAGCTAGTTTTCTATTCACCAGTGCTGTCAGCATTCACCCATCAACGGGGTTGGTCTGGGGATCTGGAGTCTGGAGTTTTGCAGATAACTCAGCATCACTGTTGTTGTACCCTGCCGTGAAAACGTAAAAGTTGTAAGATTTCCGTAGATAATGGATGCGAGGAAACGGATCGAATGTGAGAAGTGCTGGGATCCGCACAGCAAAAGTGAAGAGAGGTCTTATAGAAATAAAAATAAAAAGAGCTTCCCTCTATTATTGCAGCCGTTCCTAAGTTAAAGTTAATTTGTACATGGAGAGTAATCACCTTCAACGTTTTGTTTCTGCTTTTTGTTGTGAAGGCCTGTGATGAGATTACTCAGTGGAGGAGCGATGACTGTATGCAGACCTTTTGAAGTGAACAGGAGCGGATGAGTGCTAATTTGATGGATTCACAGAGGATTTGCATAGCAGTTGCTAGCGCCACTGCTCCTGGAACTCACAACGAGTTTGCACTGAATATGAAGAAGTCGAAGAAGAGAGATGAAGAATGCAGTCGTTGCTATTACTACTGTTCAGACACTAAATAGGTGCTAAGATGATCGTTTTGCTTTGCTTATAACATTTCTCATACGATTCATTTCTTATGGACTGCCATGCACAATCATTCTGCTTAAGACACGGAGACATTCAGTAGTGTTATCCTGTAGTCAAGCCCCACAGCGTGAGCATTTGACTGATTTGAAGTGCTAACAAGCCCTCTCATTTTCAAGGTTATTATTTTATTTGTATTTTAGTTTGTTGGATCCGTTTTCACGTCTGCTGTGCTGATCCCAGCACTTATCACATTCTATTCATTTCCACGCATCCATCGTCTCTGAAAGTTTTACACGTTTTTACGTTTGCCTTCGGTAGCTACTTGACAATTTTCATTCCATCCTGAATGTCGTAGAATGCTGGTCGAGTAATTCTTCCTGGAGTTCTGAGATAGCTGGGCTGTATGTCCGGTGCCAACTCCCCGGCCCCGGAGGGATGAAAGTCTTGGTAGGCTAGGAGCGGAATTGAACTAGCACCATGCTCATGGTGACGAACATCACTAATACTGTACTATCCGTTCCATTTATTTTTAAGGCAGTCACATAAAAAGTTGCTTACGTCCTTTTTTTGGTTCTATCAGCAATTTGCACTTAGCCTTCTGTCAGCTGTTCACTTCACATTTCGGGACGTCCAGCTTTCGCACAAGGCATATGTTTTCACGATCTCTAACAGAGATATGTCAAAGGTCTGGATTACGTACTAGCAACTTTGATGACTAGATGACCCTTCTTGTCAAGTGATTTCATGTAATCAAGCATCCTGAATAGACAATCAGAGTCTTGCCACGAAATCGATCAAAACATTAAAAAATCATGATTTATGTATTTCTGAATGCTCAAGAGCAATGCTCCTGCACAGCAGTACAGATGATGTTTAGCAAGCTAAAGTACGACTGCTTCACTCACCACCACTGAAGCTCTCTAACCAATGAATGCTTTTTTAAACCATCCCTACATCATGAAACTGGGAAGATTATCAAGGACCATGGCGCTACTGGAAATCTCTTCAATAAAAGGGTCGTTCCCTCGGCAATAACGTGTGGGTTGCAAGTGCGAGTATTTTAAGTAAAGAGTTGTATTCAGCTCGAGCTATAGCACTTTAAATTTGCCGTAATTCTGTTCATAGCAGCTCAGCACTTGTAGGGTAAACGGATAGTGGCCAGCAGTTCTTTTCTGTTGTGTTTAAGAGACATTTAAAAAATTTTAAAAAAATTGGTCGTCTTTAGGTAGGTTCGAACCGAAAAAATAAATCTTCAAACAAGTCCACATATCCAGCACACTTTAGTGTTTCAGCAAAACGATAAGTGGTATGAAGTATGGCTTGGGGATAAAACGAACGATTACATAAGAAGAAAGGCTGAAGTAAAATCAATAGTTGCCTTGCGATTTGTGACAAAGACAAAGTTCTATCTTTATTATTTCCTTAGTAGCGCTCCCAGTGATCATTTCAGGACAGAAACGGAATCGCCCGATTCTCTAACAGTTTCAGCGTTGCAAGTAGCGGAACAGTATCTAGTAGCATATTCATAATTGCAATCAAGCGCTCCGATCTGTTTCAGAGCGCCACAGAGACGTGACAGTTTATCCGAACATTCTGGAAAAGAGAAAAAATTAGTGAACCGACAACGGGTACACAGAATACTATTATTAAAACTACGCCGTTAAATGTTTTGCTAAATTTGAATTTTCTTTCAAAATTTGGCGCTTGTTTCAATGAAATCCCAGCCTCAGTGAGAAATTTTTGGGACAAATTTTCATGCAATTTTGTAGTACATCGTTAGCTTAGTGGCTAAAGCACATTCCTAGAAAAGTGGCACATCTTGTGGACAATGCATTGCATAAAAATTAACGAAACCTATTGGTACACTGTCGCCCAAAGTACAAAACATTCCTGAAATGGGCCATTGAGCTGGCACTGGCCACGAAACGAGAGTTACTGTTGAAAGCACCACTTCACCTTGTCAATTTGAAGGTTCCATGTTTTAAATGTAAAGCGAATGTTTGCTGCAACAACCTTCATCCGGTGAAAAATCATTAGGCATGAGCTTAGGCTTCCATAAATCCGTCCTAGCATTGCTTATCGAATTCATCCTTCTGCGATTACACACACCACAGCCGTAGATGTTGCAAACCTTCTGATAGTCGCTTATAGAAGCGTCAGTTTGTCTTCCAATCACATCCTACAATCAGCTTCTGCACACGAAAAAGGAAAGAATTGAGCATTATGTGGAGAAAACTTCTTCGCACCGTGTATCTGGAATCCAAGGTCTGCATGGTAATAGTACCCGGTAGAGCGAACGCCGTCTTTCCGTAATGCATCACCGATGTGTAGTCGTAAGGAATATTAAACACTGTCGAATCTTTGGAGGAAATTATGTCGAACTGACTTCTGAAGCCTTAAATTTGCAGAGCATAACTATTTACGCACCACAAGCATCGTTTTGTATGCTGTAAAGTGAGGGTAGGCCAACACAGAACATTTGGCCTCGTATTTCTATCCTCATAAAGACAAAACTCACAAGGAAGTATGAATTATAATAATGACCTCACCCATACAGCACATGCCTCACATTTCAACGAAAGGATTGGAAACAAGAGAGAGAGTGTATGAACTTTCCTCGTGAAGATTGCTGCTGCTGCTGTTGGTTGCGATTGACGAACAAGAGGTAGTCTCATTAATTGCAGTGTATAACTTTTATCTATTGCTCATTTTTTTAGCGACAGGATAATAATGATAAAGGATAAAGCTCTAGGCATTAATCAATCCCTGAGAAATGCTCCAGGCATTCAACTTCATTAAGCACCGCTGGGTGAATGAATGCACCTACGGAAGTATCGAACCAGTGTTTCTGTTCTCCCATACAGGTCTGGTACCAATTTGCAGAACCCAGAGGAATGGAGGACTTGTTGATCCACGGGCGTGTGCGATCCCATGTGTGCGTCACAGGGCGCTTCCGGAAACTACACCACACCCGCGCAACGACGCTAGGGTGTTATGTCAAATATAACCACAATGATGCTGAGATTTTTGCAAAACATGCACCTAAAGCAAGAATGAGCAGCGATTACATTACCCTTCCATGGAGGCTCACGTCTTACGCCTTGCACCACTGATGCCCTCGTTTTGTCTGTTTCTCCGCTAGTCTTTTTACCTAAATGGTGCCATCAGCAATCACTAGCAAGCGGGAATGGTCTGCAGACTACAAATCGGCTCTAAACTCATTTAAGCCGAAGCTGCAGTCGAAGTCACAATGTATAATTTTTATGCGCACCCCATTATTTTTTGTGGTAGGGTTTTTATATGAAATACAACCACAATGATGCTGAGATATTTGCAAAACTTGGACTACAGTCCAGATCGAACCGCCATAACCCTTTTTAGAAACTCATGTGATGTGCAATCTCACTACCTGTTTTATTCTGGGGATCACCAGAACTTGCAATCATGTGTAAAGAAGTGATCACTCTTTGCTTACCCTCTTCGCAGGAATGGAAAAGGCTTAAAAATCATTACCTTTATTCAGTTAATATCATTGAAAATACACCACTGGAGCAGAGTTGTCGATCGACTGTTTGAGTGTCGCATAGGTTCTGGCTCCAAATTTTTCACTTTCTGATGCGGTGAGGGTAGTGTAGGGGTTGCTCGTAATACACATGTGGACGCTCGTTTGACCTTTCGAACAGTACTCTCCCATCATTTTAGTCATTTGGGGTCGCCAAATAGCTAACAGACTTGTGTGACGGATGAAAGCACTAATTTGATCAACCGGCAGCCCACCCCGAGTCTTTGTACGGGCCAGATATGCATTCAACCATCTCTAACGATGCTGGATGGAGTCGAATGGATGGCGCCTCTCAGGGTTTGATAAGCGCCGGATCCTTTGTCCTTTATTTTATTCCCTATTCTTGGCTGAAATATCGATAGGACTAGCTGAGAGACAGACAAATTTAAGGACCCGCATGGTGTGGTGGTGAACGCGTTACTCCTCGGAAAGGACAATAGCGCGTTCGTTCCCCAGCATAGACACCTGCGGTTCAGAGCTTTACAAATATCTCAGCAACGTTGTCGTTGTATTTCACTTAGTAACCTGCCGTGAAAATTGTGGTAGACAGAAAGTAAAAGGTAAAACATCTCTATTCTTTGTTTTATTTTCTTTATTAGGGAAAGGACGCTAGTAAATCATTTGAATTTGACAGTACTCTAAGAAAAAGAGGATAACATGTCCATATGACGAACCTGGCCGAATGTTTCTGAAGTTAACTCTGACATATCTGTCTCTGTCGTACCGCATGTGCTCATGCCATAGTCCGATAACGTGCAACAGTTCGTGTTGAACGATTTGAATGACTACACATCTAAATAGCAGGAAACTTTCGTAAAGTGTACCATAAATGTAGGAAACTCTCACACCATTAATTTAGTGGTTAAAACACTGCTCCCCTATGTTTTTTGATCACCCTTGTTTTTGATCAATGGTGGGAGTAAATGGCGGGTGGTGGGGAGGTAAAGGGCGCGGTTGAAGAAATTCATAAAGGGTGAAGGACAAAGCTCTCAGCGTTGATCAATCCCTGAGGGATGCGCCATGCATTCGACTTCATTAAGTACCGTTGGAGGTGATTAAATGCATACCTTGCCTTTGTACGGGCCAGATATGCATTCAACCATCTCTAACGATGCTGGATGGAGTCGAATGGATGGCGCCTCTCAGGGTTTGATAAGCGCCGGATCCTTTGTCCTTTATTTTATTCCCTATTCTTGGCTGAAATATCGATAGAACTAGCTGAGAGACAGACAAATTTAAGGACCCGCATGGTGTGGTGGTGAACGCGTTACTCCTCGGAAAGGACAATAGCGCGTTCGTTCCCCAGCATAGACACCTGCGGTCCAGAGCTTTACAAATATCTCAGCAATGTTGTCGTTGTATTTCACTTAGTAACCTGCCGTGAAAATTGTGGTAGGCAGAAAGTAAAAGGTAAGACATCTCTATTCTTTGTTTTATTTTCTTTATTAGGGAAAGGACGCTAGTAAATCATTTGAATTTGACAGTACTCTAAGAAAAAGAGGATAACATGTCCATATGACGAACCTGGCCGAATGTTTCTGAAGTTAACTCTGACATATCTGTCTCTGTCGTACCGCATGTGCTCATGCCATAGTCCGATAACGTGCAACAGTTCGTGTTGAACGATTTGAATGACTACACATCTAAATAGCAGGAAACTTTCGTAAAGTGTACCATAAATGTAGGAAACTCTCAAACCATTAATTTAGTGGTTAAAACACTGCTTCCCTATCTTTTTTGATCACCCTTGTTTTTGATCAATGGTGGGAGTAAATGGCGGGTGGTGGGGAGGTAAAGGGCGCGGTTGAAGAAATTCATAAAGGGTGAAGGACAAAGATCTCAGCGTTGATCAATCCCTGAGGGATGCGCCATGCATTCGACTTCATTAAGTACCGTTGGAGGTGATTAAATGCATACCTTGCTTTAACAAATGACTCGCGATGGCCCACCGATGTATCGAACCAGTGTTGCTATCCTTCCAGAAAAGTTTGGTATCAATTTGCCGGCCGCCGAGGGATGGAGGGCTTGGTGGACCATGAGCGTGGAGATCGATTCTACGTGTGTGTCGCAGTGGCGCCTTCAACCACAGCGCCACGTGCGCGCTAATTCATCATAGTTAATAATTACAGTTATCCAGCAGACTTGTAACATTAAGGTAAAGCTCGAAAACAGCAGTGAAATGCGGTGGCAAGTGAGATGAAATGTTGTGTCTATAATGGGCTTCACTTTGAGCTTCTTTCTGGATAGTGTAAATTCTTTTTAACTCACATCTGACAAAGTCTAGAGATCGAAGTGTTAGGGAACTTCTCAACTTCAGTGCTCATGTATACACCAAATTCCACAGAAATTTACACTTTCAACAACATTTTGTTGTTGAAGGTGTAAATTTCTTAGAGTTGAACAGGAAATTACGCAATCCTTGACCATTTTGTACTCAACTATCAGATTGCTGCAACACCATTAATCTACATTTCGTTGTGACAATGAAATACATAAAGTGTGCAGGACATTGCTATAAAAAGTCACACGGGCTCATTTGCTAAGAACTAACGAAATCCTCCGTTGTTTCGACAAGGGTCAAGTGTGGCAGACTGGTTTTGCGAGGACATAGCACTGGCTGACACATACAAATGCCTATACAGAACAAATCTCTGTGCAGACTTTGTTCTACTGTTCCTTTGAGGGCTATTTTATGCTTATTTATCGAAACCTCACAATAAACTAACGTGTTCTCCGAGTTGGCTTCAAGCATCAAGACGCTTCTGCCATTTAGCCGACCCACGCTAGTGTAACATCTGGAATTTAGAAACTAGAAATTCCACCCTTAATCCACCAGATTATCTGGATTTCCCAATTGATTTGTGCTACGCTTCTTTAAAGAACTGGCTGTGCTCATGCCATAGTCCGATAACGTGCAACAGTTCGTGTTGAACGATTTGAATGACTACACATCTAAATAGCAGGAAACTTTCGTAAAGTGTACCATAAATGTAGGAAACTCTCACACCATTAATTTAGTGGTTAAAACACTGCTCCCCTATGTTTTTTGATCACCCTTGTTTTTGATCAATGGTGGGAGTAAATGGCGGGTGGTGGGTAGGTAAAGGGCGCGGTTGAAGAAATTCATAAAGGGTGAAGGACAAAGATCTCAGCGTTGATCAATCCCTGAGGGATGCGCCATGCATTCGACTTCATTAAGTACCGTTGGAGGTGATTAAATGCATACCTTGCTTTAACAAATGACTCGCGATGGCCCACCGATGTATCGAACCAGTGTTGCTATCCTTCCAGAAAAGTTTGGTATCAATTTGCCGGCCGCCGAGGGATGGAGGGCTTGGTGGACCATGAGCGTGGAGATCGATTCTACGTGTGTGTCGCAGTGGCGCCTCCAACCACAGCGCCACTTGCGCGCTAATTCATCATAGTTAATAATTACAGTTATCCAGCAGACTTGTAACATTAAGGTAAAGCTCGAAAACAGCAGTGAAATGCGGTGGCAAGTGAGATGAAATGTTGTGTCTATAATGGGCTTCACTTTGAGCTTCTTTCTGGATAGTGTAAATTCTTTTTAACTCACATCTGACAAAGTCTAGAGATCGAAGTGTTAGGGAACTTCTCAACTTCAGTGCTCATGTATACACCAAATTCCACAGAAATTTACACTTTCAACAACATTTTGTTGTTGAAGGTGTAAATTTCTTAGAGTTGAACAGGAAATTACGCAATCCTTGACCATTTTGTACTCAACTATCAGATTGCTGCAACACCATTAATCTACATTTCGTTGTGACAATGAAATACATAAAGTGTGCAGGACATTGCTATGAAAAGTCACACGGGCTCATTTGCTAAGAACTAACGAAATCCTCCGTTGTTTCGACAAAGGTCAAGTGTGGCCGACTGGTTTTGCGAGGACATAGCACTGGCTGACACATACAAATGCCTATACAGAACAAATCTCTGTGCAGACTTTGTTCTACTGTTCCTTTGAGGGCTATTTTATGCTTATTTATCGAAACCTCACAATAAACTAACGTGTTCTCCGAGTTGGCTTCAAGCATCAAGACGCTTCTGCCATTTAGCCGACCCACGCTAGTGTAACATCTGGAATTTAGAAACTAGAAATTCCACCCTTAATCCACCAGATTATCTGGATTTCCCAATTGATTTGTGCTACGCTTCTTTAAAGAACTGGCTATAGTTACTTCAGCCATCGACAAAGGTCTCTGGGCTTTCGTGTGGGTAGGACCGATGCTTGAGGCTTTTTCTACCCTGCGAATGCCAGCGATTGCCTTTATCTAATCACTAATTGCTTAGCAAAGCCCATTTGCCAGTTCCATCGGAAATCAAGTTGCTTTTATACTTATAAGCCTTGAGATTTTTAATGAAGCATCATTCAACAGCTATTACGCCTATTCATTTAATATGAAATTGTCTACTTTCATTAATGATTTATTACTTATGGAATAGCCTAAACCTCAAATTCGATGTTATTGTTGATCTTTACATACATCAGTAGAGTAGGTATTTCAGCTATGATTTGATTGACAATATGACCGCTATTCCCCTGTCGGAATACCATCGAGATCATGCCAGAGTTGGGTAGTTAGGGTACTGAATACCGTTCCAGTTTATGTTCGGAAAGCTTCCATTTCTTTTTGCTTTGACTTCGAGCCATAGTGTTCCCAATTTTGAGATAGTTCATAGACAGTATGATTACATTGCACCCTATCTCCGAAATGTTTTAATTTCTCCGGGAATAGCCTCAGGAAACAATTATCCACGTTTTCAACCGGAAAAAAACGATGGTCATATTGTATAACTAAAAACGGCATAAAGGTGAGCTTGCCCATTTTCCTGTTTGCTTTTGATGGAAGAAACAAATTATTGGAAAAAAATACCTAAGGTAGCATGATATTTAAATACATTATAAGCGACCACGTTTAGCGCAGCAGTTTGACGGGCCCTGCAATACACATGCCGTAGTTGCTTTGGTCTAGCCCACGCGTTGCTCGAGCCAGGCCCTCCAAAGTGATGGTGCGGTCAAATTGGCATTACTCCTCAAAGTGGATAAAAGAACTGATTTGGTACATCGAAAGGCTATCATAAGTTATTGCATAATGCAAGTATGTATTGAATCGCCTTTAAAAAAGATAAAGCTCTCAGCGTTGATCAATCCCTGAGGGATCCACCGTCTAATCGACTTCATTAAGCACCGTCGGAGGTGATTGAATGCATATCTGGACTTTACAATGACTTGCGGTGGCCTGCCGGTGTATCGAGCCAGTGATGCTAACCTCCCAGACAAGTCTGGTACCAATTTGCGGACCCTGGCGGGATGGAAGGCTTGGTGGAACATGGACGGAGGGGTCGATTCCACTTGTGTGTTGCAGGGCGCCTCCGACCACTGCACCACACGAACCATTTTGTATTTACAGTACTAAATAAAACCGAATAATTTACAAATTTCACAAAGTCTGATCGATGTTGAAACTGTTTGACCTTTTACATTTCATGCTGCACGAACCAGTAATCGCAAAATTCGAAGAGCTCGTAGGTACACAAGGCCAACTGTGAGCTGGACGTAATCTTTACAATGGTTCTGGTATTGTATGAAATAAGAGATATTTGTAATCAGGTATCACTTGTATCGTCTGTAGTCCCGTTGAGTCGTCGAGTGACTCGAGCAGGTGCCAATAAATCTTCCGTTTTTCACTATCGCGTGCAAGAGTAGCCTAGTGGGTTCTGATCGTTTTAGGGTCTGGTTAAGCATCATGTCTTTCTTTCAAGGTTTTTGTAAAGAACTCTAACCATGTGGTCGGTGGTCTTCTTGCAGTTGGTTAGACATGCCGAGGAATTCAGTCACTAACGGCTCTTATCCATCGGTGTGTCCATCCATGTCCAATAGAGCCTAGTTTCATAAAGGGGATAATATTTCTACTGTGGCAGCAATAACGAAAAGAAATTACAGTGCTCTAGTTTTTATCTATATTTTTTCATGACAAGATGTTATGTGAAATATAACCACAATGATGCTAAGATAATTGAAAAATCGGCGCACTAGATAAAAACTTATTCTTTAAGTGTTCGATTGAGTCTTGATCCTTTGAAATCGCGATGGTCAGAGCCGCCTTGCAATCCACATGGCATCGCTACCTGCGCACCGGTGTCAACGAGACCACCAAAAGAACCTATTTCCCTTGTGATCATTTAGCGACCCCGATTTGGTGGCTGTTACAAAGTTCTCAAAGAGCAATATGTCAGAACACCTTAACGTGAAGCTAGCTTTACTACTGATTATTTGCAAATTTTTGTGCAGCCCATACTATAAAAAGGTATAGGAGTAACAAACAACATGATTGTTGGTAAAGTTACAAAATTAGCTGACTTTAACGACTTATACTAAGGTTGCAGCGCTGGTAACACGTCGTCAGCGATACTGCTCAATATGCAGATGACACTGAGTTCAATGCAGCACTGGCTTAATGAAATCTCCCATCGCTCTGGGAATTTGGCACGACACGTTTCTGGAACTCTGTCCTCGGTCCGTAAAGACAGGAGGCTCTCTGTGGCGAAGGTCTAGGAACACTCTTCCTTGACTGTTTCTGCATTCCGGGAAGAATCTGTTCGACCACCATTCATTGGCATTTGTAGGAGAGACCAAAAATTCTCATATGGATGCTCAACACATACGCAAATCTGAAAAACTTCGTCGATGGCAGGTCCAATGAAACAGCTCAAATGAAAGAGGCGCTGGGACATAATGTGTGTCGAGTTACGTGAATATAAGACAGAAAGATAATCTCGCATATTCAATGTCGTGGAATGCTGGATGAGCAATTCTCCCTGGAATCCTGAAATAGCCGTGATGTAGCGCTCCAAATTGGATTTCAGAGGAGCAATTTTATCCCTGCACAAGTGCGGTACCAATTTTCCGACCACGGCGGAGATTAGAGGCTTGGTTGGCCCGGAGCAGAATCGAACCAGGGTCTTGTCCGTCGTGATGGAATCACTACGTGCTATCCTCTTCCTGATATGCTAAATTATGTTTTGAAAAACGAAAACTATTTAGCCCTGAGAGCTTTCGTGTGGCCAATTTATGTGAGAAAATATTTTGAATTGCCACGTAATCGATCATACTGGGCCATAACGATTTTTGGTAAAGCGTTATAAGACTCAGTGAATTGTATCAGCTGCTTAAACCTTATAGAAGATGAATTCGATAAGGAGGTTAGAAGTACTAACTGAGTACCACTTCAGGCCCCATCCACAGTAAACCATTAGCTCATCCCATCTATTTCTTGCAAACATCGCCGAAATCTATCGTGATAAGTATTTTTTCCGACAAAATGTTTTTCTCGTTTTTTGGAAGTAATCATCAAGTCAATAAATTGATAAAATTCGCAAAAACTATTCACGATGAAGTCGGTTTCAGGCTCGACCCGAAATTTCTTTCTTTGGGTGCTCTTCGACTTTCTCCTTGTCACTGTTGAGATGGTAGCCGCAGCTGTCTTTCAGCATGCTCTCATATGACGTAGGCCAAATTGGTATTAAGCTTTAGTTAGAGAAGACGCCTTATTTGTTTATAAAACGTTGCCACTTCAACAGATGGAAATGGTCGAGAGAGGCGAGTATGCTGCCAAGTTAAGCGCCGTAAAGCTCTACGCTTTTCATCACTCACTGCTCTTGCACAACGGATAAGAACAACGTGTCCCTGAAAGCTTAACTCGGAAAGGAATTTCTGCCTAGGAAATATCCGTAGGAAGATGCGTGGGATATTGGGAAATGACTTGTACGTCACATTTGCATATGAAGAATTGATGAGTTGATTCTGATATTTTCTGAAATTAGTATGGCCTGTAGAAAGATGCAGCAGATGGCGAGGAATCATAGGAAGTAAAAAGGGAAGAAATTAAAAGAACAACGCCCCACGGTGAGGCAAGAAGTGGAATTGAAAATATTTCGATATCTTCCGAGGTTTAGCTTTAGCAGCATTGTCTATCTATAAGTTTAAGCGGGATATACGTCAAAGTCTTAGTAGAATATAGCGCCGTTAAAGTACACTTTCATTCGTTTTTCTTCCTAGGCTGAAGATCTAACGGTGTGCATTAGCTAATGCTCCGGCTTATCATCTTTTCGGAATAAATGAACGAATTTGAGAAAAGAATGAATAGATAAAACAAAGTCAATTGATGATCAAAATCATCAAATTAAATCAAATACAGAGTGAAAATACGGTCACTAGCCCTTGCCGTGGCATCGTGTCCACTGGCGCCTGCCGTGGCATTATGCTCGCTTGATTTTGAGATGAAATGGTACTTTCAACAGTAACTGTCGTTTCGTGGCCAGTGCCAGCTCAATGGCCCATTTCAGGAATGTTTTGTACTTTGGGCGACAGTGTACCAATAGGTTTCGTTAATTTTTATGCAATGCATTGTCCACAAGATGTGCCACTTTTCTAGGAATGTGCTTTAGCCACTAAGCTAACGATGTACTACAAAATTGAAGCTGAGGCTGTAGTCGAAATCACAATGACAACTTTTTATTTATTATCTGATATAATTTTATATTATAATTCATCATGTATGATTTAAGACACCTCTGAACTCAAAACAATAAAAGAGGCGATGATGCGGATTGAAGTGAATACCTGTATTCGATTCCGACGAAGAAGATCTGAAGCGGATTACATCGACATTCAGAATGAGAACAATAGAGGGTGAGTGTCATCGCATCACAAGAAATATTCGGATCGCAAGGCGACATTCGAATGAAAGGGTTTTCTCGGCTGAAATACCTACTCTACTGATGTAAAGATCAACAATAACATCGAATTTGAGGTTTAGGCTATTCCATAAGTAATAAATCATTAATGAAAGTAGACAATTTCATATTAAATGAATAGGCGTAATAGCTGTTGAATGATGCTTCATTAAAAATCTCAAGGCTTATAAGTATAAAAGCAACTTGATTTCCGATGGAACTGGCAAATGGGCTTTGCTAAGCAATTAGTTATTAGATAAAGGCAATCGCTGGCATTCGTAGGGTAGAAAAAGCCTCAAGCATCGGCCCTACCCACACGAAAGCCCAGAGACCTTTGTCGATGGCTGAAGGAACTATAGCTAGTTCTTTAAAGAAGCGTAGCACAAATCAACTGGCAAATCCAGATAATCTGGTGGATTAAGGGTGGAATTTCTAGTTTCTAAATTCCAGATGTTACACTAGCGTGGGTCGGCTAAATGGCAGAAGCGTCTTGATGCTTGAAGCCAACTCGGAGAACACGTTAGTTTATTGTGAGGTTTCGATAAATAAAAATAAAATAGCCCTCAAAGGAACAGTAGAACAAAGTCTGCACAGAGATTTGTTCTGTATAGGCATTTGTATGTGTCAGCCAGTGCTATGTCCTCGCAAAACCAGTCGGCCACACTTGACCTTTGTCGAAACAACGGAGGATTTCGTTAGTTCTTAGCAAATGAGCCCGTGTGACTTTTCATAGCAATGTCCTGCACACTTTATGTATTTCATTGTCACAACGAAATGTAGATTAATGGTGTTGCAGCAATCTGATAGTTGAGTACAAAATGGTCAAGGATTGCGTAATTTCCTGTTCAACTCTAAGAGCTTTAGCTTAATGTTACAAGTCTGCTGGATAACTGTAATTATTAACTATGATGAATTAGCGCGCACGTGGCGCTGTGGTTGAAGGCGCCACTGCGACACACACGTAGAATCGATCTCCACGCTCATGGTCCACCAAGTCCTCCATTCCTCGGCGGCCGGCAAATTGATACCAGACTTTTCTGGAAGGATAGCAGCACTGGTTCGATACATCGGTGGGCCATCGCGAGTCATTTGTTAAAGCAAGGTATGCATTTAATCACCTCCAACGGTACTTAATGAAGTCGAATGCATGGCGCATCCCTCAGGGATTGATCAACGCTGAGAGCTTTGTCCTTCACCCTTTATGAATTTCTTCAACCGCGCCCTTTACCTACCCACCACCCGCCATTTACTCCCACCATTGATCAAAAACAAGGGTGATCAAAAAAGATAGGGAAGCAGTGTTTTAACCACTAAATTAATGGTTTGAGAGTTTCCTACATTTATGGTACACTTTACGAAAGTTTCCTGCTATTTAGATGTGTAGTCATTCAAATCGTTCAACACGAACTGTTGCACGTTATCGGACTATGGCATGAGCACATGCGGTACGACAGAGACAGATATGTCAGAGTTAACTTCAGAAACATTCGGCCAGGTTCGTCATATGGACATGTTATCCTCTTTTTCTTAGAGTACTGTCAAATTCAAATGATTTACTAGCGTCCTCTCCCTAATAAAGAAAATAAAACAAAGAATAGAGATGTCTTACCTTTTACTTTCTGCCTACCACAATTTTCACGGCAGGTTACTAAGTGAAATACAACGACAACATTGCTGAGATATTTGTAAAGCTCTGGACCGCAGGTGTCTATGCTGGGGAACGAACGCGCTATTGTCCTTTCCGAGGAGTAACGCGTTCACCACCACACCATGCGGGTCCTTAAATTTGTCTGTCTCTCAGCTAGTTCTATCGATATTTCAGCCAAGAATAGGGAATAAAATAAAGGACAAAGGATCCGGCGCTTATCAAACCCTGAGAGGCGCCATCCATTCGACTCCATCCAGCATCGTTAGAGATGGTTGAATGCATATCTGGCCCGTACAAAGACTCGGGGTGGGCTGCCGGTTGATCAAATTAGTGCTTTCATCCGTCACACAAGTCTGTTAGCTATTTGGCGACCCCAAATGACTAAAATGATGGGAGAGTACTGTTCGAAAGGTCAAACGAGCGTCCACATGTGTATTACGAGCAACCCCTACACTACCCTCACCGCATCAGAAAGTGAAAAATTTGGAGCCAGAACCTATGCGACACTCAAACAGTCGATCGACAACTCTGCTCCAGTGGTGTATTTTCAATGATATTAACTGAATAAAGGTAATGATTTTTAAGCCTTTTCCATTCCTGCGAAGAGGGTAAGCAAAGAGTGATCACTTCTTTACACATGATTGCAAGTTCTGGTGATCCCCAGAATAAAACAGGTAGTGAGATTGCACATCACATGAGTTCCTAAAAAGGGTTATGGCGGTTCGATCTGGACTGTAGTCCAAGTTTTGCAAATATCTCAGCATCATTGTGGTTGTATTTCACATAAAAACCCTACCACAAAAAATAATGAGGTGCGCATAAAATTTATACATTGTGACTTTGACTGCAGCTTTGCCTTAAATGAGTTTAGAGCCGATTTGTAGTCTGCAGAGCTGACGCTTCTATAAGCGACTATCAGAAGGTTTGCAACATCTACGGCTGTGGTGTGTGTAATCGCAGAAGGATGAATTCGATAAGCAACGCTAGGACGGATTTATGGAAGCCTAAGCTCATGCCTAATGATTCCAGAGCATTCCCGCTTGCTAGTGATTGCTGATGGCACCATTTAGGTAAAAAGACTAGCGGAGAAACAGACAAAACGAGGGCGTCAGTGGTGCAAGGCGTAAGACGTGAGCCTCCAGGAAGGGTAATCGCTGCTCATTCTTGCTTTAGATGCATGTTTTGCAGAAATCTCAGCATCATTGTGGTTATATTTGACATAACACCCTAGCGTCGTTGCGCGGGTGTGGTGTAGTTTCCGGAAGCGCCCTGTGACGCACACATGGGATCGCACACGCCCGTGGATCAACAAGTCCTCCATTCCTCTGGGTTCTGCAAATTGGTACCAGACCTGTATGGGAGAACAGAAACACTGGTTCGATACTTCCGTAGGTGCATTCATTCACCCAGCGGTGCTTAATGAAGTTGAATGCCTGGAGCATCCCTCAGGGATTGATTAATGCCTAGAGCTTTATCCTTTATCATTATTATCCTGTCGCTAAAAAAATGAGCAATAGATAAAAGTTATACACTGCAATTAATGAGACTACCTCTTGTTCGTCAATCGCAACCAACAGCAGCAGCAGCAATCTTCACGAGGAAAGTTCATACACTCTCTCTCTTGTTTCCAATCCTTTCGTTGAAATGTGAGGCATGTGCTGTATGGGTGAGGTCATTATTATAATTCATACTTCCTTGTGAGTTTTGTCTTTATGAGGATAGAAATACGAGGCCAAATGTTCTGTGTTGGCCTACCCTCACTTTACAGCATACAAAACGATGCTTGTGGTGCGTAAATAGTTATGCTCTGCAAATTTAAGGCTTCAGAAGTCAGTTCGACATAATTTCCTCCAAAGATTCGACAGTGTTTAATATTCCTTACGACTACACATCGGTGATGCATTACGGAAAGACGGCGTTCGCTCTACCGGGTACTATTACCATGCAGACCTTGGATTCCAGATACACGGTGCGAAGAAGTTTTCTCCACATAATGCTCAATTCTTTCCTTTTTCGTGTGCAGAAGCTGATTGTAGGATGTGATTGGAAGACAAACTGACGCTTCTATAAGCGACTATCAGAAGGTTTGCAACATCTACGGCTGTGGTGTGTGTAATCGCAGAAGGATGAATTCGATAAGCAATGCTAGGACGGATTTATGGAAGCCTAAGCTCATGCCTAATGATTCTTCACCGGATGAAGGTTGTTGCAGCAAACATTCGCTTTACATTTAAAACATGGAACCTTCAAATTGACAAGGTGAAGTGGTGCTTTCAACAGTAACTCTCGTTTCGTGGCCAGTGCCAGCTCAATGGCCCATTTCAGGAATGTTTTGTACTTTGGGCGACAGTGTACCAATAGGTTTCGTTAATTTTTATGCAATGCATTGTCCACAAGATGTGCCACTTTTCTAGGAATGTGCTTTAGCCACTAAGCTAACGATGTGCTACAAAATTACATGAAAATTTGTCCCAAAAATTTCTCACTGAGGCTGGGATTTCATTGAAACAAGCGCCAAATTTTGAAAGAAAATTCAAATTTAGCGAAACATTTAACCGCGTAGTCTTAATAATAGTATTCTACGTACCCGTTGTCGGTTCACTAATTTTTTCTCTTTTCCAGAATGTTCGGAAAAACTGTCACGTCTCTGTGGCGCTCTGAAACAGATCGGAGCGCTTGATTGCAATTATGAATATGCTACTAGATACTGTTCCGCTACTTGCAACGCTGAAACTGTTAGAGAATCGGGCGATTCCGTTTCTGTCCTGAAATGATCACTGGGAGCGCTACTAAGGAAATAATAAAGATAGAACTTTGTCCTTGTCACAGATCGCAAGGCAACTATTGATTTTACTTCAGCCTTTCTTTTTATGTAATCGTTCGTTTTATCCGCAAGCCATACTTCATACCACTTATCGTTTTGCTGAAACACTAAAATGTGCTGGATATGTGCACTTATTTAAAAGTTTGTTTTTTTTATTCAAGGCCACTTAACACCGACCAGATTTTTGTTGAATACTTTAAATATCTCTTAGCCAGGACAAGGAGGAATACCTGGTCACCAACCGTTTAGCCATACAAGTACTAAGCTGCTATTAACAGAATCACCGGTTTTTTACGGTAAATTTGAAATGCTATAGCTGGAGCTGAATACAACTATTTATTTAAACAGGCGCACTTCTAACAAGATGTAAGTGATTTGTTATGATGCCCCAGAGAACTCAATTTCTGAGGACGACCCCTTTATTGGAGGATTTTCCAGTATTGATGAGTGAATGCATAACATTCTCAATGGCAAGATCAGGTGAGAGAGAGTCCAAGAATCCCATGAGTAGTATCCTATAGCAAAAGACCGCAAAACTTAATCATCTTCACCAACAGTTTCAAGATTTGGGGACATATAATTGGCTATACCAAAGGTAGTGTAGGGAATGGCTAGTTGCTGCTCACTTAGTCCACCGAAGTAGAACGGTAGAGCTGCAATAAAAACTATTTCAACACATAATGGCTCTGACACAAACCTTCATAATATCAGTTCCCAAAGCAGCTTTCGCCTCTGCACTTGTGTACTTCACTCTCCATGTTTTACTGCTCTCCATGAAGGTGCTCGATGAACTCACGTCAAATTTGTGCTTTTTGTCGCATGACACACCAAAAGCATTTCTTGACCTTCATATCGCAATCATTCTATACATTTCTTTCCTCTTAGGCCAAAATAATGTTAATAAGTATATAATTTTTAATGAGAACTATAAACGTCCTTCGGTTTTGATTCGAAAAGCAGTAGCGCCGATATAACCGCGTTCCAACTTCATTGTTAGAAAAAAAATGTGGGAACATCTCATGTTTGTATTTCTATCAGTCTATCTTGCGGAAGAAAATGTAACGATCCGTGTAGTGCTCACACGCAACTAGTGCCTGGAATCCAAAGGTTGGACGAGCCGGTGTCAAGTACGACGGTAAATTACTGATCTGGTGTACCGATTGTGATGTCACCGACGCACCGAAAGGATCCGTACTCAAACATCTTAACCAAGTGTATCGCTCGTACCATAGCTTAGCACTGCACTATCCATCAATACTTTGTTAACCACTAAGTCACACGGGCGAAAGCAGCAAGGTTTTCAAATAAATAAGTACATTCTTCTTAACTGTTAGTAGTAGTGAATAGCGATGAATAGCGCAGAGCATTACGATGCTCAACGTAGTCAGCATATTGGCCACGCTCGATCATTTCTATCTATCAGAGGATTAAACATTATTTGAGCAAATTAGATGACGTTTTGGGCTAAACGTTTATACTATTTTGGGCTTGCGCCATATAAGAGGATGTTGTAAGACAGCTGCAGCAGCTAGAACGACAATAGCTAAGAAAACAGTAATCCGTAACTTACGAAATAATGTTTGGCGGTTTTCTAAACTACCATTCTCCTAAAACTTTCACGGTACATCACGAATATCAAACACATCTTTCTCATGTCCATAAATAACAAGGCGAACTCAATTTGGAACAAATAAAGGAGCGAAGTTTGTAAAGAGCTGAAGAGAACGAGCGAGAATGGGAAGATGATCTAGCCACTGGTTGAAACCATACCACAGGCATGTTTTAAACCAGCTCAGTTGATATAGAGCAATGAGTCACACTGTGTTCTCACAGCGGAAGATTACCTTCCTGAACAGAAAGCATTTCAGAAGAAACTCGAACACGACGTTTTCAGTTAAGAGATTGCCTCGCTAAACTAAATAGCAAATGGAGAGCATTGCTGTTCTAGTGATGCCGTTCCTCATTAAAGTAGTGTTGATTCAACCATTCTTCATGCCCACCTTGACTGTCATCCCTATAGGATCGAGAAGTTTACTCGAATCGACGTGGGAACGCTCCTAAAGCGGCTACCCAGGGCTTCAAGGAGAACAGATTCGACTGATATTCAAAGGTGCTTGTGAAAAAGACTAAAATTCTCAAGCAACTTCCAATGCAGTATGCAAAAACTTCGAAGACCCTCGTGGGTGGTGGAAGTGAGGAACGAATCGAATGCAAAGATTGGTGAGATTGGCACAGTAGATGGAAAGACGAGCCATATTAAGTAAATAAAAATAAAATAGCAAATAATTGCCCAAAAATAGTGCTACAGCTTGAGATGGTAACTAATGCAAAGTCTCTAACTGGCCAAATTAAACCATTTCGTTTGGATTGTATGAACATCCAATAAATCCATAGTGAATGGAAAACCAACACCAACAAATTGAAATACAACAAAGAGAAGAAAACTTCGCCTTTGTGAGAAATTCTCCTGTCCACCGACTGTCTTTGAGACCACACACGTGCTTTTCTCACTTGGTTTTCAACATATTAGAGTTATCGTGTCTTCCAGTATTACATGTATCAACTGTAGTCCCGTTGATCGTCGAGTGACTAGAGCAGGCGCCAGTGAATCCTCCATTTTTCTCTGTCACGTGCAAGAGTTGCCCAGTGGGTTCTGCTCGCTTTAGAGACTCGTCGAGCATCATATCTTTCCTCTAGGATTTTCGTGAAAAACTCTGACTACGGGTTGGTGGTCTTCCTGCAGTACGTTTGACATCCCGAGAAATCCATTCACTAACAGCTCTTGTCTATCGGTTATCATTCATACGCATAACGTGTCCGACCCACCTTAACTTCGACAGTTTGGCGTATAGAACGGCATCTTTGATTTTCGATCGTTGACGTAGGTCGGAGGTTCGCATCCCATTCCTTACTTGTGTGAAACGGGATACTCCTAGCATCGTCCTTTCGACGGCGCGTCCCATAACGCTGAGTGATCATTCATCCTGCTTACGTAGCGACCAGGTTTATGACGCATACGTTAGTGCAAAAAGAACGGTTGAGTCGAAAAGGTGGGCACGGAGTCGAGTGTTCTTTGTTCTCTTCACTACATCCTCAATGCTCTTGAAAGCTCACCAAGCCGCTCGTTTCCTTCTGCTCAGCTCTGGAGCTAAGTCGTTCATCATATTGATTTCCCGACTTAGATAAACATAACTGGAGAATTCGGAGATATTCGATCCGATGAGTGTGAATGGGGCAAACAAAACCAATCCGTTCTTCATAAACATCGTTTTCTTTAGATTTAGACGAAAACCAATCTTTCCACACGCTTTATCAAAGTCCGTAACCATACGTTCCGCTTGGCTAATGTCTGGTGTTATAAAAACGATATCATCAGCAAAGCGAAGGTGATGTATCGGTCGACCGTCGATCCCATGTTGCCCCATTCCAATGTTCGCATGACGTTCTGGAGGGTGGCTGTAAATAATTTTGGCGAGATTGTATCTCCATGCCTAACTCCTCTTTTGACGTCAACGTTAATATCGTTGTAGAATGGTGATATCTCGGCTGTGAAATTTTTGTGGAGCTCACGAAGAATCTTTACGTACTGAGAAGAGACTCCTTGACTACCAAGGGCTTCCATGACTTCTTCTATTTCAATTGAATTAAAGGCCTTCTTTAAGTCGATGAAGGTGAGGCAGAGCGGCGTTTGTACTCTCGCGATACTACAATGAGCCTTGTTAACGTGTGAATGTGGTCCATCGTAATAAATCCTTATCGAAACCCTGCTTGCTTGCGTGGCTGTCCTTCGCCCAGTGTTCTGTCAATCCTGATTAGGATGACTCGAGTGAAAAGTTTGTAGACGACAGACAGCAAGCAGAATGGGCGATAGTTGCCGATATCATTCAGGTCTCCTTTCTTGAACAGTAGCACAGTCTTGATGATCTTCCATTGAGTAGGAACCGTGCACTCTGACAGGTAACGTGTAACATGAAGAGCCGGGCCAGTGTGTTTATGATAACTGGCGGAATGTTCTTCAAATGTTCTAATCTCATCCTGTCCGGACCTGGTGCTGTTCGATTTTTCATCGGCGAAATGGCATGTCGGACTTCGGAAGGGAGAACTGGCGGTACAACATATCCATCCTCTTTTATTTCATAAGACGGAAGGAGGATGTGGTTATCAGAGAGATCTGAGTAGTATTCGTGGATGATTTTCTCCATCGCCTTTCTGGACGCTGTTATTGTTCCGTCTGGGTGTCGGAGTGCAATCACCTCTGTCTTGTAATTGGCGAGGCTTCGGCGGACTTTGCGAATGCTTCTCCCAGCCTCTGCAGCTTCGACCATTACTGCTCCTCTTCTCTCCTTAAGCACTTCTTTTATCGCCTGTCTGCATTGTTTCGCAGACTCGGACGTTAGTACGCGGTTGCTTGCAGCTCGTGCGATTCCACGCGGGCTTATTAGCTCGAGAGTTTCTGGAGACAGAGGTCTCTTGGTGGCCTTCGAACTCTCAGCTTTCATGGCGCTAACGTGAAGACGTTCAATGAGCCGATCGTATTCCCCGTCGATGTTGTCGACAACAGCATCTTCCCAACAACCGCCTAATTAGTTGAGTAAGTCCCAGTATGTGCTGTTTCTGGGACTTCGGTTTTTGAATTTAGCGGCTTTCTCTCCTTTCCGCGAGAAATAAATTCTTGCGCGAAGGAGACACTGGTCTGATCCCGTGCAAAATTTTGGGACAACAGCGACATCGGTTAGGCAAAACTTCCTATTTACTATGATGTGGTCTGTTTCGTTATTGTACTCTCCACTGGGAGATTCCCACGTCCATCGTTGACGGTGTGGCTTCTGGAATTGCGAGTTGCCATGGATGGCCTTGGTCGCCATGATAAACTTAAAGGGCCGCTTTCCCTGTTCGTTCTATTCTAATCCGTGGGTCCCAATGTGACGACCCTCAGACGATCTTCTTGGTCCGATCTTGGCATTGAAATCTCCAATGATGACCTTGAAGAATGTATGGTCTTCTCTGTAGAACCTCTCCAAGTCCATGTAGAACGCTTCGACTTCTTCTTCGTCATAGTTTGATGTTGGCGCGTAAACGATGAAGGCTGTCAAAGCCGGTGTTGATTCACATCTTTTTAATCGCAAACTTCCGATTCAGGTTGTAAGCTGTTCGAATGAATCGATGTTCATGGACAAACTCGTGTTGACGAGAACGCCGACACCGCCTACGCCTCTACTGTCGCATGTTCCGAGGAACAGTTCTTCTCCAGTGGGATAGACAGCGTTGGATGGGTGGAGTCGTCTCGTCTCGGCCAGACCGATGACGTCGTACCTTATCATTCTTGCTTGCATGAGCAAGTCCTCTATCGAGGACTCGGATGCAAGTGTACGTGCGTTATAGGTACAGATCGTCACCATAGTTCTTGATCCAGTCAGCTTCCATTGACCCTTAAATTTTAACAGCCTCTCCTTACTCGTCCTACCCAACGCTGCGAAATTGGGGGCTCTTTCGGGGTCAGGGGAATGAGGCCCGTTTTTTTTTACTGTGTTTAGCATATTTGATACCCACGTAGAGCTTGCTGGGCTCTGAACGTGGGGCTGGTTATACTCACGGGTAGCTTGCCAGGCTCTCCCAGATTGGACATAGAGATTATCTGTTGGAGGCGACTTCTAACCGCCTACCATATACTTCCCTGTCACTTGATTGCAGTGTTTTGGCCGAATTGACTCATAGAATAGAATCCGCATAAAGCGAGAACGCACCCACACACGCATGCATGAATACGCCTAGCAAATACAGAAAGTATGTGCCAAATCGGCGCAGCAGAAACAGGGATCCCATCCCCTGGATCGACCTGCGTCTCAGGAAAGCAAAGGTCGCTTTTGGTCAGCGATATCCCCCTATCGGCCACTTGTAGACGCGCCACGTAGCCTCGCGACTAACCGGCTCGAGATCCCTCATATGAGGAAGATCCGTGGGTCTTAACTTAACACTATAACCATAGAAATCTTATCGTTGATTGTGTGGGATATTTTTCAGATTTTGTTTTCCGAAGTCTGCTGTTTTTTGCGAAAAGAAGGAGGGACTCATTCATGCATGAAGATGGCAGTGTTTCTGTGTAGTTCCGGTACGGGTTGAATATTTTCTTTTCTCTCCTTACCGATCTATTTCGCGCTTGAATTCGAACGGCGCTGTGATTAAAGCATTACTATTCTTTATGAAAGCCATAAGAATCTATTGGTGAAAGTTAAGCCCTACCGAATACTCTTGTGAATTCTGTCTTAGGCCAACAAAATAAATTTCTTCTAGGATTGCCAGTACTCTTGATCGTAGATGGTAACCGCTTGAAGGCGCGAATATAAAACTGATCACGGAAATCGGTTTCCTATTCACTACGTCACCGAACACCTTAAATGAACAGCTAAACGTACCCCTTAAATTTTAACAACTTTACTTGACCCGAAACGAGTGGACGATGTGAAGCGATTCACATAGGATGTGGAATCGGATCACATTTAAAGCAAATTATAACGGTCCCGATTAGTTGAGTTCTCTTCCGATCCATCATAGCAAGGTGAAGTGGATAGGTTGCAAAATACTCCTCACTGGTATCATCTCAATCCAAGACGCATTTCCAGTGGTGACACTAGTTCTAGAAAATGTTTCAATCTCTGAAGATGTACACTGAAAAGTTGTTATATTAACGAAAGTCATTCACATGTCGCGTATTCTATAATTTACTCTCTCAACTGCAGCTAATGGCGCACGGTGGACTTTCCGTACATGCTAAATTTGGGCTTTAGAAATCGCAATAGCAAGAAGAAACTCTCTCGTTTTGACAGTTTTCGGTTGCTCAGTTTGAATCGAGATTCGTTTTGACTTGCTCCGTAATCGAAACTACTAAGCCACACCTCTTTCTGTAAAGACTAACCTCACTCAGTGCGCTATTTCAGTTGGGTCCATTTGCCCTCAATAAGGCTAAAAGGAAGAGGCAAATGCTCTTAACATTAATTCAGCTGGAAATCGATCGTTTTCTGCAGTATTTTGCCAATATCACTAAGTTGTGAAGTTTTTATTCTTGCCGAGTTCTTCTTCCCTAACTGGAAATATTTACCGAATGTACTCAAAATTTAGCACACACCAAAGAAAGCTAGTCTTAATGAAACATAACTTTTTTCTTAGGATGCCATTCGCCATCTGCTAGTATGTGTCGAGACAGCAACGGCAGCTGTTCTTCAACATGCTCTCATTCGGCGTAAATTAAAAATGGTACTAATGTTTAGCTAAAGAAGACATCTAACCTGTTTAAATAAGGTTACCACTTCAACAGATGGAACTGATCCAGAGAGGCGAGTATGCTTCCTACGTCAAGCATCGTAATGCTCTGCGCCCTTCATCACTCATCACTACTAGACAGCTGGTAGGAGTACCTTACTTCCAAGGCTTCATTTTCAACTATAGTTTCTGTTTACAAGGTAGCTGTGTAGAAATACAGCCCCAATAGATCTTACGCCAACATTTTCATCTATAGAAATGGTGAATTTACATTATCATTTCCAGCCGGCAATTTTAGTTCTACAGATCCTATGAGATCGCAGAAATGCTTTTATTTTCCAGTTATTTTGTCTTTTATCACCCATCTTTACGTCTACGATGAGGATCCCAGCAGTTTTCATTTTCGAGTGGTTTCCTCGCATCCACCATCCACGAAGATATTCCAACTTTAACGTGTAGCTTCAACTACTAACTGAATTTTTTTGATTTCATTTTGAATTTCGTAAAATGCTGGTCGAGTCGATTCTCGCTGGATTCCTGAGATAGGCGGACTGAAACGTTTCCAATTGGATTGCAGAGAATAATTTTTTCACTGACAAATCTGGTATCAATTTCCCAACCCAGGTGGGATAAGACGCTTTGTTGACCCAGAGTGGAATCGATCTAGTAGCATGCTCGTGATGACCGTCATCATTACCATTGTGACATCTGCCCCTAGTTGCAAGAAAAAAGCGAATAAAGAAATCTAAAGTGGAAGCAGAAATAGACGAAATTGGGGCAAAAGTGGTAAAAAAGAACCATTGCGAATCTTTGGTTTTTGACGATCGCAGGCACTTGCTGTTAGAAGGAATGTTCAAGTCACGAACTGAGCGCCGTTGTAGAATTCTCAGACTAGTTCTTCCCTAATTCAAATTGAAGGTTAAGCTCCTGAGCAGGATGCCGGTCTGGCGTAAAAACCTATTTGATATGAATGGAGACTATTCTAGAGTGTCATGATTGCATAAATCCAGCTTAGACATCTAGTTGACAAAATTAAAACAACGAGGTCTTAAGTAGGTTGGCGTAGGGCACAAAAACACAACGGAGGAGAGGTTGAGGTAATCCATATGTAAAATATCAGCCGCGTTAAACTCTTGAAGCGTTTTGAATAAATTCCAAGTGCCCAAAAATTTACCGCAAAGAAGTGCATCATATCATGTGTGAACCCGCGTCGTACCCTAGCCTTGTTGTTCGACCTGAGTCAGGCGCTTTCCTCACCCATTTGAGACTTTGTCTGGACGTTAGTCATAATAGGGGCCACCTAGTCTCTAACCACAAATAGAAGGCTTGTAAAGAATAAATCGGCGAGTTATGATCACAATTTTAACTTATTATTTACTGCCTACTCTTTTTAATGGTAGGTTATGTATTGCGAAATATAACTTTAATGATGCTGAGATATTTGCAAAACTCCAGACCACAGGTGGTTGCCGTGGGCAACGAACGCGCTATTGTCCTTTCCGGGGAGTAACGCGCTCACTACCACACCATGCGGGTTCTTCGTTTCGCATGTCTCTCAGCTAGTTCTATCGATGTTTTGCCATCAGTAATCATCCGTGAGCGGGAATGATCTGGGGAGCCCACATCGGCATTGAACCCAGTTAAGCTGAGGATGTAGTTGAATCCACAATGTTTACTTTTCATTTTCTGATTTCTATAATTTTTATTGCAGGTATTAACCAATATACAACCACTGGATTGATGAGATATTTGCGAAACTCTGAAAAAAAATTATAGAAGGCAAAGAATAGTAAGTATTGTGGATTCAACTACAGCCTCAGTTTAACTGGGATCAATGCCGATGTGAGCTCCCAGATCAATGCCGTTGACGGGTGATTGCTGACAGCAAAGATCGATAGAACTAGCTGAGAGGCAAGTGAAACGAAGAACCCGCATGGTGTGGTGGTGAATGCGTTACTCCGCGGAAAGGACAATAGCGCGTTCTTCCTCCACCGCAGACACCAGCGGTCCGGAGTGGAAATATCTCAACAATCTTGTGGTTGTATTTCGCATAATACCCTGCCATAAAAATTATAGAGGGCTGAAAATAAAAAGTAAACATTGTGAATAAAACAATGCTTTTCTTAAAAGCATGTAGCTTTCTACTATATGAGCCCATTTTAGAGTGAACCAGGATCAGGATCCGCCGTCTTGGTGTCAAACTAGTCGCATGGTCGCAAATTTCCCTCTGATCCACAAGGGCAGAAACTGTCTGCAGTGGTAACGACCTGGGGCAGACTTTGCGTTGTTCTGGAGGCAGGGAATCACTTCACCTGTATCACCAGTAGTCCCGTTGATCGTCGAGTAACTCGAGCGGACGCCAGTAAATCTTCCATCTTCCTCTGTCGCGTGCAAGAGTAGCCCCCCAGTGAGTCCTACTCGCTCTAGGGACTCGTCGAGCATCATATCTTTCTTCTAGGCTCTTCGTGATAAACTTTAACCATCGCGTCGGTGGTCTTCCTCCAGTACGTTTGACATCCCGTGGAATCCAGTCACAAATCGCTCTTGTTCATCGGTTATCATTCATACGCATTACGTGTCCGGCCCACCTTATCTTCGACTGTTTGGCGTATAGAACGGCATCCTTGATTTTTGATCGTTGACGCATGTCGTAACTTCAGATCCCATCCCTTACTTGTGTGAAACGGGATACTTCTAGCATCGCCCTTTCGACTGCACGTTCGATAACGCTGAGTGATCTCTCATCCTGCACGCAGAGACCAGGTTTCTGACGCGTACGTTAGAGCAGGAAGAACCATTGGGTCGAAAAGGTGGGCACGGAGTCAGGTGTTCATGGCAGAGTATTGTGCGAAATCAACCGCAGCGATGCTGACATAATCGCAAAACTTGGACCCCAGGCCAAACCGAACCACGATTTTTTTTTCCTGGGACTCGCGCATTACACACTGCGCCACGGAGGCTCTTGCTCTGCGTTTCTATAAACCAATTTTTTATCCGCCATGCCATCAGCAATCACCCGTCAACGGGTTTGGTCTAGGGAGACCGCATCAGCAATGAACCCAGTTAAGCTGAGGCTTTTTGCGAATATCTCGACATCGTTGTGGTTGATTTCCTTACTTAGTTTACGTTGAGTCTCAGGTTTACTTTTCACTTCTTTTCCAAAAGAAAATTCGAAAGCGTTGCTAATAAAAGGAAAATTTTCTGGTGATAACCTCAATTTCTTGCATAGCCCTTCTGAACAACAAGAATCTGATGGAAAAACATAGCGACTACAATTGTTAGTTTAAGAAATCGAACATCTGCAAGATCGTCTTTGAAATCAATTTTGTTATGATCCCATTATGGAGTCTTCTCTACGTTTCATTCGTTCTATTACTTTTGATTCGAGAAACTTTCCATCGTTGGTGCATCGGTTCGTGATTTCGTAGCCGGCCCCAAACTGGATTTCGTTATCGATTTCACTTCACTTCTTTACTGTTCCCCACTTTCGGCAGATGTTTCTAAAGTTCCACATCATCGATCAATACCAATTTGGGATTGGGTCGCTTTGAAAGAATTGGCAATGATTAGGTAAATGCTCGTTCTGCAAGTTCTCTATCTTTCTTCTGTTCATTCAGATGCTCGAACTAATAAAGTTCCAAGTTTTCTTGATGGTTGTTACAACATACATTCATAAAAAATGACTGGATGAAGGTATTTGGATTCAACATCATATCGTTCTCGACCTGATCATTTCATGGATTGTTCAACTCAGGAGAATCGTACTAGTGATGCAGCAAGCGTTAGTTCAGTTCACAGGAGTTGATAAACACCTGTATTGAAGACATGTGGCTTGATACAGCTATCTTGGCAGTGGAAGGTGTGATCCATCTTAGAATGGAACGCGTCATATCCTTAACAACAGAACTCATTAGGTACCCTTCTGAATACCTAAGTACTGCGACAAAAAACCAAGCTATGTTTTAATAAGCGACGTTTTACGAATTCTGCTCATAACATTTTCACTCGGATACGTTTTTGTTTTTGTAGCGATCATTATAAAAATAAAATGATGCAGCTCTCGCCGTTGATCAATCCCTGAGGGATGCGCCATGCATTCGATTTCATTAAGTACCGTTGGAGGTGAGTAAATGCATATCTGACCTTTACAATAATTTGTAGTGGCTCACCGATGTATCGTGCCAATGCTGTTATCCTCCCATACAAGTCTGGTACTAATTTGCCGACCCCGGAGAAATGGAAGGGTCAGTGGGCTATGAGCGCGGGGATCGATCCCACGTGTGTGTTGTTGGGAGTCTCCGACCATTGCGCAATACGTGCCCTTCGATCATCATGCTTTATTAAAACATACTGGACCAACGAAACAGTGAAAAAGCTAATAGTTCTCTGTTGTGTTGACAAACGTAAATTTTAAACGCCTTTTCAAACTTTTACTCATTCCATGTGGCAATGCAGAAGACGCTGCCGAATGCATAGGGGCTAAACAAAAACAAGTGGCTGCTTCAATAATCGGGAGACCGATTGAGTTATCACACCGTTATGACACAACAAGAGCCGGTGAATGAATGATAGTAGCGCTTCGAAACTGGTTCATGTTAAGAGAGAGATTGACAACTCAGTTTTAATCTAAGGATCAAGAACTAAATGAGTAAATGTGAAAGTAGGAAAATTAGGCAAAGCTGTTGACGGATACAACTATTCTCTCGCATAGTTCACAATGCGATCGTACCAGGTCTGCCACCTTTAGGTACATGAGGTCAAGACAAGACGGAAAGCCTCTCTCAGTTATCCTTTTTCATCTGAATCACTATATTTTCATATTTTTCGATAGTCCCGTAGACAGATAGAAACGATCCTATGG
The DNA here is from genome assembly GCA_009735665.1 of Angiostrongylus cantonensis. NCBI lineage: Eukaryota > Metazoa > Nematoda > Chromadorea > Rhabditida > Metastrongylidae > Angiostrongylus > Angiostrongylus cantonensis. The sequence goes on along the minus strand of MQTX01000143.1, from coordinate 94,797 downwards.
GCACTCTGTGGAAAAGCTTGAAACCGAGCTTTCGTAGGAAACATATCACTTTACCGGTATGATGCTTCGTAGTTAACTTTCGACATTATTGCCCGGAAGAAACTTTAAGAAGCCCCATGACGAAGTTATTTTGGATACTACACTGATAAGCACAACAGAAAAGCAATTGAATCTAAGAAGGAAAGTGCACGTAGAATCTGGAAGGGTATCAGTAAAATAGGAATGCTGAGGGAGAAGTGCACGTAGGATCTGAAGGGGTATCAGTAAAATAGGAATGCTGAGGGAGCAGCTACATGAAATGTGTTAATAAGACTTAGCAATACTTCAATATTTGACTGAATAGAGTTGTTTATCAATTGGTGCTACCTTATCAATGAAAGGGTACATAAGTTGGTGAGCTTTGAAGTTGAAACTCTTCGCTAAAAGTAATAACCCTTTGTCGATCCTTTCATGCAATTCATGTTTTCATTCTTAATGTCAATGTATAGCGCCAATTCACCATATCTTAACGCACAAAGTTCACTATCGCTGTCATTGGCTTGCGTCGTAGTCAGGATGCTAGTTACCTCCTACTAAAAATAACAACAGCTCAATAAATGTGTACCACGATGTTTTAAAGGGTTTTTGCATATCCCAAGAATGACGCATCTCTCTCTCTTTTGTAAAGGTAAATACTTCATGGCATTGTGAACACCCATCAGCTCCGTGATCTCCGTAGTTTTTACGATTTTTGCGGCCTCGTTCAGATTCCATGCAGTGGATTAGTAAAACCGGCTTTGCGAGTTGTGACTCATGTCGTCGAACAATCGTAAAACAACCGCATTTAGCATTTTGCAAGGATTCTGTCCAGTGTTTTTCTTTCTAACGTTTAGCGTTGAAAAAATAGCAAAGTAACATTGAATTGAGTGGGAACACTCTAGATAGAGCTTTCTGGTCTAATTGTCCTACCAGCAGACTTGTATTGCATTAAATAAGCTCTTTAAATCGTTCGCTTAAAGTTTTCTGGTTGACAGGTGTTCCACAGTAGGCAAACTTTCATAAAAGCCTTTTGGATCAAGAGAGAAGAAGTAAGATGATGTAATAAAATAGCGCAATACTCGTTTTTCTAAAACAGTAAGTTTAGTGGAATTCCATAAAAGCCTTTACTTTAAATCAATGTTTTCGTCACATTATCCGGGCGAAACTTTTTGCTATCGTTCCCACGGGCTTAGTATGCTTTTGAGAACTGGTTCGGAAAGTAGCAACAGTTGGCCACTTATACAATCCCAGGAATATAAAACTGAATATGCGGTGTTAGGATTCATCAATAAATGATTTTCGCTACCGCACTACATTCGTTCTCCTCTCCTCCGACAATGAAAAGTAGTCGATAGCATTGGTTGCAACAAGGAAACGACGATCTCGAAAGGTCACTATCCCATCTTTGAGTCGTGCACTGTTCGATACATTTCGCGTCTTCCCTGTTTCAAGGTTTAACCTACATATCATTCACTTAGTGTTATGTGCTTATTGTTAACACTGTTTATTGTTAGGACGAGTGTAGTGGAGTAGTTAGGTCTTATGTGACATACGAGATCGTTGGTTCGATCCCATATTCTAGGACCACTAAGCTTTCCACCCTTCTGAAGGTCAAATCAAGTGAAGTAGAATATCACATAGAATGAAGTTCGTTGCCTCACTGCCACTATGTAGTACGACATAAAATCCCAACAGTCTGTCTCAATATGCATTGTAGCATTCCTGCGTGCCTCAGAAATGGTTGAGTTCGTGCATCGTTTCGGCTGCGAGTTCAGAAATAATCCTCTTGTCTCCTCGCCGATAAATCGAGTGCTATTATAGCCATGATTTCCCATGATTCCTGGAATAGTAGCGCTCCGTTTTCACAGGCTCTTAAACACAAGCAGCGGTTAGCTGACCGGAGAACATTCTGCTTTCCTGCAACTAGAAATCTTCAGGGATGTCAGCGTTTCCTATGATGGCGACGATGGGCTTGAGTAAGTTCGATCGAAGATGAAGTGGGAAGCTGAATCTTTGTACTAATAAAGCATTCTTAATTTTTTTTTCAAATTTTCAACCAGCTTGAATATTTTGATCCATAAAGGCTGATTTGTGCATGAATTCGTTCCCGATTGAAAAAATGGCGACAGAGGACGTGAATCCGCTTATTTGAAGTACTGGTCTCTTTTTCGTATGATTTGTAACGAGCCATCCTTTTTAATGTCACTGTTTCATTCGTTCTACTCCTTGCTCAAATACACATTCTACTAGCGTGAAAGCGTTGAAAAAGCCATTGCTAAATTGACGAAATGTTGCTGTGAAGTTCAATTTTTCGTCACTTTCCTACCTAGAGGATTGTTGTCTTTTGCGCTATATTTTGAGACCCAGATAGCCGTTCTTCAGCATTTTCATTAGTTTCTCTCTCGCACTCTCATTGCCCATGGTGGTTATACGCTTCCAGCATGGTGAAGTCCGCGGCTCTCATTCCGATTTCCTAATAGCGATTCCGTCTTTCAATGCAGAAGGTTGACGTTTGCCACCAAGAAGGCCATCCATGGTTTGGGTAGTCTTCAAGAAAGGTACTCGCATTTAGAAGGACTCCACTGCACTGTTCTTTTCGTTCATATGTCATCTGTTCTTCTTATTACGTATGACCGATCCTTCGCTGTAGATGTATATTTTCCTGGATCTAGAAGAATGGACAGATTTCTGGGATATGAACTTCGCGTTTCCTCAAGACGTTGTGAGTTTCGGTTAAATTTTAGAATACATCGCTCAAGCGCTCTGTGAGTAGTGCGCAGTATTCTTGGCCGAGGAGGGAGATCCACGCCAGGAAATCGCCTGACAACGAGTTTTAAGCGAGAAAACGCAAAAAGCCGCCATTCACTCGAAGTGGACGAGTTGTCCGTCCGGACGCTATAGAGCGCTTCCGAATGCGATTTTTGAGCGGTTTTCACTATTTGCAGCCAGCTGTCAGCTAGTCGCACACGCCTACAAAAACCCACGTCGGATACTGCGCCGCCGACGAGCTGTCGCGAAAAAACGCCAAAAAAAGCGATTTTCGTGGCACCGACGCTATTTCCTACCTGTTGCCATTACTACCACATAGTCACTGCAGCGCCGAAGAGTTTTCCGACCGCGAGTCGGAAAATCGCCGAAACGACGAAACGACGCGACATAAGGTTGCATGTAGCTTTGGCCTGAGCTTTAGGGGGGAGGTGGAGAAGGAGAAGTCACATGTGGCGACAAAGTTGGGTAATTTTTTCTACTTGCCCGAAAACCCACTAAAGTCGCCGAAAAGTGCAAAAATGTCGAAATCTCGAAAAACGCCACAAAATCGCCGTAATCTGGAAAAGGCGCCGGATCGTCGAAATTCGGGCTAAGCCTAAGTCTGAGCAGATGCTATTACCAGCCGCCGGAACCTCTAAGAGATCGAAAAACACCCGCTGAGGGTTATGGTAGCTGCTGCAACGAACCAGGTCCTCGAAAAAAACTTTTGGAGGGGAAGAGGGGTCAAGTTAGTCGGTGGCTTCTGTGAGAGGCCCGAATGCAGCAAATGCTGCTTTCCTTTTTGAATCTAATTCTTCCTTCCTTGATGTTGCTCTCCATGTTCAATGGAGGTCCAAGGTTTACGTACGAAGTGGTCTCTATAATCACTGAGACGTGCCGTTCAATCTGCACGGCTTGGCACCACGGCTTCTCCGTGAACTGAGTCTTCGTCCTATTCATTCGCAGCCCAACGTTTTTTTCTCGCTTTGTTAAGCTTATTTAGTATTGTGTCGGCACTTTCTGATAAGAAGAAAACGCCATGTCTTCGATGAAGCAAAGAATTGGTAGAAATTTTTCATTGTTTGTGTCAGAGCTCGACGTCTTAAAGGGCAAGGCTCAGTGTGGACGGTAGTGAGGATGGAGTTTTCTTGACTGAGTAATTTTGGTTCTCTGAGATCTTGAGAACAGATCTTGAGTGCGGCTAAACCCTTCCACATGTCCTCACCATCGCAAGCAGTCTCCGTCGCATGTGGATTTTAGGGAGGTTCTTCACTAATTTGTAAAAGAACGACAATAACTAGTTGTGTTGGATTGTTCTTAGTCGGATGAAAGCGTCAGACTCTTCAACATGGAAAACTCAGCTCGGAGAATAATGTTTGTACTGTGTACCACACTTGACACTCAGGACCACTTCCCAACCACTATGAGACGGTGAGCCTTAGGGGGAATTGGTTTTATATGCTGCTTAGTAATTTTCATAGTGGGTTTATCAGACATCGTAGAGGTCAATTAAACCATCATTCACCAAGATATTCTAAAAGAAAAGAAGAAAAAGCACTTGTTAAAAATACACTCAAATTACTTTGAAGGCATTCTCAGTGTAATGTCATGAGTAAGCGAGTCATTTATGAAAGCGGTTGAGCCGAGCTTCCATATAAATCGCAAGACTTTTCGCTTATATTGAAGAATCGATGCCTTAAAGTGATCTTTAGCAAGACTCATGATCACAAATTTTTAATTTTTTTTTACTTTTATATGATCCGTCTTCACATCTACTGTGCGGATCCTAGCACTTTTCACATTTCCTCGCATCCATTGTACACTAAGATCTTCCATCTTCTTGTGTGACTTCGGTTGCTGCTTGAGGAATTTCATTTCATCTTGAATGTCGTAGAATACTGGTTAAGTCGATTCTCTTTGGAGATCTGAGACAGCCGGCCTGGAGCGTTCCCAGTTGAATTGCTGAAAATAATTTTTTTCTTGGATAAATCTGGTACCAATTTGCCGACGAGGGAAGCATTAGAGGCTTCGTTAGCCCGGTGCGGAATCGAACTAGCACCGTGCTCGTGATGACGGACATCACTAGTACTGTGCTATACACTCACGTTAATATCACTGCACGATGATCACCAATTACCAATAGGATCCATTTGCATTCAACTCTCAGATTATGCAAGCGGAGCGTAAAAATGTACACATCGTGATCGTTGTGCGGCTGCAAACCTGTCCCGAAATCAAAATATTGAAGTATTTCGTGAAATCCCGGGCAAATTCCCAAGCACCTACAATTAAGGGTAATCGTTTGGAAATTCGTGTTTTTCAAGCTTTTACTCCACCTTTCTGCCTGTTTTCGAAGCGCATGTTTCTATCCCTACCCCCTACGTTCCGTAACAAAAAAGTCTTTTCACATCGTTTATCGGTTTTCTTTTGTCTTCAATTTGTTTTAGTTAGCGTATCGACCATAGCGGTCTGAAAACTGAATCCAAGTAGTTTTTCTCTTGTTTTTTTCAGCATTTTATCAGCACTCAGTACAAATGAGAGAGCTATGACATAAGCCGTCTGAACTATTTTCTCAGGACGCTAACATGCGAAAAACTGGTCGAATTTGTTCTCATAAAGCTGGTGGGCAGATAATCCGACAACGAAAGACGGCTCATATGGGAAGCGAATAAGCAACTATTTCATCTCCTGTCAGATTTTTTCGAATAGTTGCCAGTATGGGACATAAATCAATAAATTAAGAGGGTTCACTGAGCGGATAGCAATACACGAGATGACAAGGACGGTAAAAATGGGCCAGCAAAACTGGCTTTGTGTCACCGTGATCGCCAAACTAGCAAGACTAGAGGGACGCCCTTCTGTTGTCCTGAAGGAAACACTATCAGTTTTTGAGCATTTCTCGGTATTTTGTCCAACCATTTAAGCACTGAAAAGCTTGTCATTCGCCCTGAACCAACAAGGCGAACAAGTAGAACATTCGGTTGTTTCATCGCCAGCTGTTATCAATGCTTGGGTATTGTGCTTAAATGCATAAAATCCGATTTTCTCACCTAAAAATTTGAGCAACAGAGTCTGTATCCAACATCAGAAGACTTTATGCTACGTCTATCCAGGAACAAGCCTGCTGGTCTAAAGTTTTTCGAGTAGATGGTGTACCAAATGACACCCAGGTTCATCGAAGAATGAATGTCGATTCAAAAGCCACGAATACCTGAGAAGACGATAAAGCAGTGAACAAACCACTAAGGGCGTTCGTGTATAGAATATTCGTCGTCATAAAAGTTCAGTTCTGATGGTCGGAGCAAAGGCCTCTACAAACTACATCCATCGACAATTCGTCTTTCAATGCCACAACGGATTAACTTCCTGCGTCACATTGTTCGCCAAAAACATTTGCAATCGTCAATGATTCACCTTACAGTTTTTAAGTCCATCTTTCCTAAAGTTAAGTTTTAACAGTTCATGACGAACTATGGCCAGCATAAAAACAAAAGGACTTTGGTGATAACCTCAAGTGATTGCCTTGTTTCGACCGGTTACTCATGATTTCTACTCTTCGACTATTTGAGATGCTAAAAGAACTTTCTTGAAGGCCTTTATCGTCAATCATAAATGATCGCTGTTTCTTGAACTTTCAACCTAAGTTTTACCTTTTATTTTCTGCCTACTACAATTTTCACGGCAGGGCACTAAGCGAAATACAACCACAACGTTGCTGAGATACTTGCATAACTCCGGGCCGCAGGTGTCTATGGTGGGGAACGAACGCGCTATTGTCATTTCCGGTGAGTAACGCGTTTACCACCACACCATGCAAGTCCTACGTTTCACTTGTCTCTCAGCTAGTTCTATCGATCAGCGCCATCGGCAGTCACCCGTCAACGGGTTTAATCCGGGGAGCCCACATCGGCATTGAACCCAGTTAAGCTGAGGCTGTAGTTGAAATCACAATGCTAACTTTCTATTTTCTGCCTTCTATAAATTTTTTTCCGAGTTTTGCAAATATTTCAGCAATCTTGTGGCTGTATTTTGCTTGATATCCTGCCATAAAATTATACAAAGCAGAAAATAAAAAATAAACATTGTGAATTCAACCACTGCCTCAGCTTAACTGGGTTCAATCCCGATATGGGCTTCCCAGATCAATGCCGTTGACGGGTGATTGCTGACGGCACAGATCGATAGAACTAGATGAGTGACATACGAAACGAGAGACTCGCATGGTGTGGTGGTGAGCGCGTTACTCCCCGGAAAGGATAATAGCGCGTTCGTTTCCCACCGCAGACACTTGCGGCTCGAAGTTTTGCCGATATATTAGCAATCTTGTCATTGTCTTATTGTTTTACCAAAAATTTTTTCCGTCTGCATATTGCTCTAGTGGGCGTGCATTTCGCAGTGGTTGGAGGGGCCACTGCGACACAAGCGTGGAATTGATCCCCGCACCCATGGCCCACCAAGCCTTCCATCCATCCAGGGTCGAAAAAAACCTCAGGGTAAAAATCTGGAGCGCTGTCTCATAGGAAGAAGAAGAAAATAATCGAATGACATAGACAGCGCTAAATGAACGCTATACAATCTGAAAAAAATTCGAAGGCATGTCAAAGACAGTGTGATTTTTTAGTGCTTCTGAAAAATTAAATAGCTAAGCGAAATTAACCGAGGTTAAGAAATAATTAGGGGAGTGTGGAGTAGTAGTCGGAGGCGCCATGCAACCAACACGTGGAATCGATCTCCGTGCTCATAGCCCACCAAGCCTTCCACCCCTCCGGAATCGGCAAATTGGTACGAGACTTGTCTGGGAGGATAGCATCATTGGCTCCGTGCATCTCAGATATGCATTCAACCCTTGTGAAGTAGAATACATGTCGCATCCCTCAGGGGATTGATCAACGCTTAGAGCCTTATCTTCTTTTTTTATCAATAATTAATTAATTATATTTGCCAATGTTGGTGATGTTTGCAAAGTCTATAGGAAAGACATCATCGGTCGGTTAAGCACAGAAATTTGTAGAAATTCCCAAGAACAACTTTCTGCCCTTATTGACTAACAATTCACTATTTTTCTTGATGAGCAAACACGAGATTGGATTTTGCAGCACTTATTAGTTCACAATAGCTGACTTTTCGACGACTTCTCTTAGTTCAGATCCTGGAAGGGTCAAATTGATGCGCAATGCACGAAGTCAGATCCTTTCGTAACCTCAGCAGATAGTACTTAATAGATAAGTTTTCATTCATATAGTAAACAGCTTCTTTCAAACATTCACCGGTTTCCTAATAACTCAAAGAACTGAATTTCTTTTAACCTATCCATTAGTAATCGATATATACATTTATTTTATGATCTGTCCTTATTGAGTTAACGCTAGTTGCCTTTGTTGTTGTTGTTGTTGTTGTTGTTGTTGTTGTCGTGAATCGGTGACATTTCACTCCGGCAACTTCGCTTCCACAGAACCTTGACGCATTTTTTCATTTAGCGATATGCATATTATTTGGCGACATATCCATGGTACTAATGGAGGTCTAATAGACAAATAGACGCCGTTTTGCTTAAAAACTACCCACTGTTTTGCTAGGGGTGGAACCACCCGTGTGTTGTCCTTGTGATAACGAGTGGTACCCAGCCATATCAAAAAAATCAGTCCGAGAGAGGTGCCAGGTCACGTGTGGTAGTGAGGCATTCATTTCTTCGGCTTGTTTTTGTATTTTTTGAAAATTATCCAAAACCCCTCAAGAGTCTTGCGCTTTGATGTTCTCGATGCCTGCCCTAGGATCCGGTCATTCACTTCGAAAACATCAGCATTGTGTTTTCGTCGCCTATAGGAGTACTATGTCGAGTTTTAAGCTTTCCATCTAGATTTTTTTCATGACGTCGCTTATTGGCCCACCTGTTTCTCAATTGATTTTTCACGGTATGTCCTTACATAAGGTTTCGTATGGCGTAGTGGTCTGAGGCACCCTGCGACATTAACGTGCAATCGATCCCGGCGCCCACGGCCCACCAAGCCTACCTCCTTCCGGGGTCGACAAATTGGTACCAGACTTGTTTGGGAGGATAACAGCACTGGCTCGATACATCGGTAGGCCGCCGCGAGCTATTGTAAAGGCCAGATATGCATTTAATCACCTCTAAAAGTTGTTTAGTGAAGTCGTATGCATGGCACATCCCTCAAGGATTGATCAACTCCGTGAGCTTTATCCTTCTTATCCTTTATGTCTTATATGTGGCTAAATATATTGTACCTAAACTAATACAACTGCCGCCTCTGTCGTTAGAACAGATTAGACAATTTTCTGTGCTGCACAAGCGAATAGAGGCGGTTGCAGAATAATCAACGGCGAGTATTACGTGGGAGGTCAATAACTGACAAAGGACAACAACTGATACCAAACACGCGTCGGCACAACAAGAGCAGCTTTTAGGAATATGTATGCTCACAATGTCGTCCATTTTTATCTACTGCCTACTAATTTTTAAGAGCAGGGTATATTATGTGAAGCATAACCATACTGCTGAGATATTTGCAAAACTCCGGAGCGATAGTGCCTGCGGTGGCGACCGAACACGCTATTACCCTTTCCGTGGCAAACGCGTTCATCATCACATCATTCGAGTCCTTTGTTTCTCCTCTCTCTCAACCTTGTTGGTGCTGCCAGCAATCACTCGTCAGCGGGGTTGATCTGGGGAGCACAAATCGGCACGAGCTCTCATATACATATACTACATATACTTACAAATTCTCTTCTTGTAAGTCTTTCAGCTGTTTGTTGGAGACGAGCCGCACCGAGTACTAAATGGGCGAGAAATGTGCTTAGATTAAGCTCAGGTAAAAAAAACGGCCTGACGTATGGCTGCGATTCCTTTTTGGATCTTTGGAATTTATGCGGTGCGCTGCAAAAGGTTTACACGCCAGTGTTTTGTATTCCTGTGCGAGGATTGTCACTTTCATTTCGAAACCTTCCCCCTTACACCTCTGTGCCCCATGACCGCCTAGCGGAGCATTTCTTTTAATTTTAGATATATTGACTAGGTGTTTTATTGCACGGTCGTACAGTTCTTTACCTAGACTTCAGTGATAAACTGAAGTGGTTATTTTGTTTCAATCGGTAAATCGCTAGTTCTAGCATCCGATGGAATCTTCCTAATAACGCGCGGGGTGGCGCAGTCATCAACCATATGCGACTATAATCAGCTGCTCTAACCTTCCTCATTGGAAGTCATGTAAAAAAGCGGTGAGTTTTTCGAGAAGCTGTTGACCATGTAATTGCCATGAAGTTTTTCGTCTTACTGTAAGTGTTATTGAAGTGTTTGGCCTAAAAAATTGTATATCAGCATACCCTTCCAGGCTCTGAAGAAGGCGATAGTGCCGAAACGTCAGCTAGTGTTCTGTTGCATTGTGTTGTGTTTTTCTATGGAAGTAAATGTATGCTATATAACAACCTCGCGATTGCTGAACAAGAAAACTACGCATTCATATTCCAATGCCGAGGTTAGTAGAAAGTCGAACTTGGGAACTCTTCCTAATAACCTCCGTCGTAAATCGTAAATGATAGCTCTTTTCTGAAATTTCACCCTAAGCCGAAAACCAGAACTGACTTGTAGAAGAAGCAAAAATGTAATCAAATGACTTAGAGAATATAACGTAAGCGCAGTGGAAACTGGCGAGAAAAGTCGAAAACATGCTAGGAGCAATTTTTGTTTAATGTCTTTGAAAAGTTGAATAACTAGATCGGATTTGCCAACGTTTATAGATCATTAATTAAACCATATTTGGTAATGATGTTGGTTCCAGAATTATTGGGAAGACATTACCAGCTCTTAATAGAATACGGTAGAAAAAACCGAAAGCCCGCTCTCTAGTTTTTGGGCCCAATATAACACTCAATAAGAAGAAAACCGCTGAAAAGTGTTTGAAAGTGCAGAAAGAAAAACGAACGGCGGAACACTAAAGGTTTCTTGTTTCCCGTAGACAAAAACCATACACTCCAACATTGTGATGTGTGATCATCACTTTATTAAGACATTACTTTTAACAGTCGTCATTTCCATCCATGTTACTGCAAAGAATCGTGGTAGTGGAGACAAGTCTTAGAGAGAAAATTTTTATTCTTTTTCGATTCTATTTCAAAAAAAGCCGAAGCAACATACTATTCGGATCAAACCCTTATGGTACTCTAGTCGTCTCCTTCTATCCGTCATCTTGAAGGCCATACAATTTGCGTCTGGGTTCGGCTAGTGTTTTAGGCTTTTCGGTCTTCTTTACAAATATGTCAAAGCTAAGGATAGCCGTATCAGAACGTTTCTAGACTTTTCTCATAGGCAGCCGTAGGCTTATATGTATTACGGGATTTAAGGCGATTCCAATTAAATCTTTCTTCAAATTCTCAACACCCAGCGGTTTAAATGGCATAGGGCAGTGACCAGCGAGTCCTTGCGAGTATTAAGCGACATCGTTTTCACTGCGCATGCCGTGCTCCCAAATGGGACACATTAACATCGAAGGCCCCTGCAAGCTTTGTGAAACGTTTGGTGTTATTTGCACCCACCAACGGCACGTCCTGAAGAGTTTATCAGCGCGACCTGGGTGAACAAAGACCTCGCCGTCTCTTGGTAATTAAGCATATAGTAGACAAAGGATAAAAAGGATAAATCTCTCGGCGTTGATCAATCCCGGAGGGATGCGCCATACATTCGCCTTCATTAAGTATCGTTGGAGGTGATCGAATGCATATCTGGCCTTTACAATGACCCGGTGGACTACCCATGTATCGAGCCAGTGTTGCTATCCTCCGAGACACGTCTGGTGCCATTTTGCGATCCCGCAGGGATGAAGGGATTGGTGGGCCATGGATACAGAAATCTATTCCACGTGTGTATTACAGGGCGCCTCTGCCCACTGCTCTACACGCGCTCTTTGCATGTGTATATGTATACGTGTATATGTATACATATGTATATGTATATATGTATATGTATATATATATATATATATACATATATATAGTTGCATAGAAGGTAGAAACGAATACAAGGCAGCATGAACGGAGAGCACATTCTTTGAATCCATACGTGTTTCATATCATGTTCGTCACTTAGGTAGGTTCCACGTGGCCGTTCTTCTGACCGGCTCACGATCCGTGATCTAAAAGTCAACAAAGCATAGATACTCATTTCAGGTATCCAGATTCTATGGAGCCAGGTTCGCTCTACGTTTCGCTCTCTTTGATTAACATCCCAAATAGTAGTACTTCGATAGTTATTTGTCACATTCATTCACAAACATAGCTAATTTCGCACAAAAGCAGAAGCAAAGTAGTTGTTAGGCTCTGTTCACGGTTGACCTCACATGCCTATAAGCTCTCCGAGGTTTGTGATTGTTGGTCGGAACAGTATAGAGTGTAAAAAGTTAAGCGGTTTGGACGTCGACCAATGTTTGGTAAATGTGCCATTTATTCGACTCCATTAAGTGTCATGAAGGCAATCCAATGCATATTTGGCCTATGCACTCTACCTTGAGATAGCACTACGACGTATCAAGTCAGTGCTTTTAAACACTCTGATGAGTAGTAGCAATTTTACAGCACCGTCACGGTGGATGGTTTGTCCGACCATTGTGCGGGACTAGGGTCAAACAACAACACTGCGTTTATCGTTACAGCTCGAACCACTGCGCTAAACTTTCCCTCTGTCACGCGTATTCGTGCCATGCTGCCTCAGATATTATTTTGTTTACTAATTTCTCTGTCCCATTTGAAATAACTGTGGAAAAGGGTGAACTCCCCTAGGTTCTCCTTGAAGTGGTAGAATGTCACCATCGTCTTCTCCGTTGAAAATGTCGATAATTTTTCCCTAAGAATATTATTAGAAAAATTAGTGTATTTATAGCGGCCATTCGAATACACATGACATGAATAGAGTTCCATCGGTCATGGAGGAGGCAAAAAAGACGAGAGATCTTTCGAAATACTCCATGGTATTCTTGACGAGCAAACACGAGGTTTTTAATTTAATCCTTATTAGTGAAGAAAATATTAGATACGTAGTTTTTCTGCTTTGGTTACCAAGGCACTTGGCTAAATAGATTGCAGTCAGTTTGACCCTACCAGGTTCTGAAGAAGGTGAAATTCGCCGAAACGTGAGCTTTTTCATAAAAAAAAGAGTAAATAACAACTCAATTTTTGACCGAACAAGAAGACGATGAATTATTTCATCAATACCGTAATTGGTGAAAGGCCTGTGTTGGGAACTCCGAAATATTAATCGAAGCAGTGTTCATTCTTAATCATTCAACTTTGAATAGTCGAGGATAAAAGTGTCGTGTTCTATTGCACTCACCCTGGCCAGCACTAGTTCGCTGGCAGTCAGGCAGGCTAGCAGCGACCATATTGTGAACAGAACCATCGTGGTGGATGCTGCTGGAAAGACTCCGATTACTTTCCGTCTTTCTGTTCAGAATTCTCACCCAAACAACATGAATACCAAAAAATCTTGACTCCACGAAACGAATTATATCCCGGCAATTTTCAGCACGGTTAAACTCCACTAACTTTCATTTTCAAAAGAATTTGCTAAAAGAGCGAAAAGCTGTGCATCATTGTAATTTTCGCGAATGATTTCATTTGTGACTGGGAAACCGCATGGAAATCTTTCAAGTGCGCTTTGCTGGTTTTGATCAAAAAGACCACACATACATTGTTTTGTCATAAAAGGATTGAAAGGACAAAGCTCTCGGAGTTGATCAATCACTGAGTGATGCGCCATGCATTCGACTTTCTTAGAAATCATTTGGAGGTGATTGAATGCATATCTGGCATTTACAGTGACTCGCGGTGGCCTACTGATGTATCGAGCCAGTGTTGCTATCCTCGCAGACAAGTCTGGTACCAATTTGCCGATCCCGGAGGGATGGAAGGTTTGGTGGGCCATGGGCCCAGAGATCGATTCAACGTGCGTGTCGCTTTGGCGCCTCCAACCACTGCGCCACATGCGACCTTCATAGTAGATAATATAAGATATTACTTGAGATGAGAGATTTCTCTCGGAGATTTTCTAATTCGTTGCATATTTTATTTTTCACTTGAGCCTTCTAGCATTCTGAGTAAAATAACTTACGGTGGTCTACCAATGATTCTTTTTACCCTAGCATGCAAGTCTAGGGAAAAGATGAAATACATGTTTAAACCGAAACGCAGAATTTAACTAACGACCACATGTGTTTTGCAAGATACTTGTAGCCACTATGCCACATTTGCTTTTACAATATCTGCTCCAATTGCTTCCAATGTTGTAAATAATTGTTTTGTCTCATGACCGATGTTTCCAACGAAGTTTTGCAAACACACATCACTTCTGCCTAGAAATCACACTGGTGACCATGAAATTTTTGCTTCATTGATTCTTGCAAAAATTTCATCAAGTGGGAGTTTAGCACAGCAGTAGTGATGCCGTTCATTACGAGCAAATCTGTGGATCAACCTCTGCTATGCCTTCCAAACCCCCCAATGCTTCAATGTTGGTAAATTGGTACCAGACTTATCTGGACTTGGCGTACCCCATTCAGCTCACGGTCCTCCCAGAACTCCAGAGAAGTGCGACAACACCAACATTCAGTTACATTCAAAAAGATGACGAAAGTCTTCCAACAGTTATTGATCTCACACGCAAAAAATTCGAAGGGCTTTGTGGATGATGTAATCAAAGATAATTTGGAAGAATTTCTGGAATGCGCCTAATACCTATGATGTTGGATTATGTATCAAATTGAACAGAATTTCCTTTACTCTTTCATGAAGTTCAGCTTCACATTCAGCGTCGCTACATTAATCGTCGACAGGCAGAGCTGAATTCATTAGGTGCTGCGGTGTTATCATCACTGCTCTTGACTACCATCGGTTTTTGATGTAATAAACTGAAAGCTTTTTTTTTAACAATTTGTAAGATTAAGTTCTAAAGCATAAAGCTCTCGGCGTTGTTTTGAATCAATTCCTGAGGGATGCGTCATCCATTCGACTTCATTAATCATCGTTAGGAGTTGAGTGCATATCTGGCTTTTACAATGGCTCGCGATGGTCTACCTATCTATTGAGCCAGTGCCGCTACCCTCCTAGACACGCTTGACATCAATTTGCCGACCCCAAAGGAATGGAAGGTTGTTGGGCCATGGCAACGGGGATTATTGACTCAACGTGCGTGTTGCAGGGCCCCTCCGACCACCGCACCACTCGCGCCACGATTTCTAAGAAGAAACCGTAAAATTGGAAAACTAATAGATGCCATGGACGATGCTGAAGAGTGTAATAAAGTACGCTTGAGCAAATATATGCAGTAGTTGTAACATACGTAACACCACATAGTGAAAAATGGTAATAGGCAGTAAGTAAAAAAGTGAACACTGATTTCGACCACAGCCTCAGCTTGACTGGGTTCGTGCCGATTTAGACTCCCTAAAGCAATCCCGTTGACGGCTGACGGCACTGATCGATAGAACTAGCTGCGAGACAGGTGAGACGAATAACCCGCATGGTGTGGTGGTGAACACGTTTGCACCCGGAAAGATAGTAAAACGTTCGTTTCCCACCGCAGACACCTGTGGCCCTAAGTTTTGCAAGTATCTCGAAATCAATGTGGTTGTATCCAGCAGTTGTTTTACTTTTGTATTCTGCACATATTTGTTTTTTTTACAGTAATGCCGCTTATATTTATGATTGTTCCGATAGCGTTTTCAGTCCTCTTGGGGTTTGAAAATTTTCGGGATATTCCAGGTTACGAATTTTTATGCTTGTACCGTGTTTATTAGCATGCCTCGCTTTGATAAAGGCTCTTCCGTTTCTTGGAAAAAGGACAAATTACGACGAGACGACAGCGAGAAAATTGCTGAACATGGCTGCTGGTGCTTACGGTGATCAACAAGCCGCCTGTCTGAATCGGTGAGACTAGCAAATAATCTTTGAGTGGCGACTTCATTGGTTATGATAACGATTTTATTAAATGGATGTATAAATCACTGAATCAAGGTGAAGGATTTTAGGAAGAAAAGGGAATCGACTTCTAGATAGCGTTGTTGTTTACTAAAAGAAGTTCATTAACATTTAGCGCTAGCGCTATCTGGTATGCGCTTCTTGCCTTCCCCTCCCTAGGTGCTAGTCACATATCACCTTGTCATTAGCTACAGTCTGTGTGTTACTCTGTCGGCACAGAAGACAAATGATTAATCGTTACTGTGGCATCCAAGTACTTCTTTACCTGTAGTATCCTTGATAATTTTTTACTCTGCTACAGAGCAAAAGGAACTATTGTTTAACTAGTAAATCATCCAAAAACGTTTTTTTATTGATTTCTGGAAATTAGATGTAGAGAACCACAACTGTTGGCTTGGATGGACCACCGGTCTGCGTTGAATAAGCTATTGCTTGATTTCATAAAAAAAAATGATAGAAATGAAGACTGCTATGCAACAAAATGAACGATCAGAAAGGAAATGAATTGATACCGATTCGCGCCCGCCGTTTTGCCTCCTTGGATATGAGTGATTATCGACTCACAACGGGTTTTAAATGCTAAAAATTTCTTGGAATGTGGCGTGTTCAGCCATCTCTTATGCTATAACAATATAACTAATAAAAGCTGCACAATGAACATAAAGATACCGCCTCACTGACATATTTCTATAATAAATATTTCAGAACGTTCCAGTCTTCCGACGCTTATGTGGTCTTATCGACGGCAAAAGCACAATGTGATCAATTCGATAACACATGTGAAGGTTACATCGGTGAATTGCCTCTACTTTTTGATAATCTTTCTGAAAGCTATTGAGCTAACAAATTACAAACCCGAAATTGTTACGTTTCATTCAAACCGCATAACCGATGCCGTTTTTCTTGTGTTAAGGTAGAATAGGAGCGCGTGTGGCGCAGTGGTTGGAGGCGCCACTGCGACACGCACGTGGAATCCGCCTATGGCCCACCGAGCCTTCCATCCCTCCGGGGTCAGCAAAATGGTGCCAGACTTGTCTGGGAGGATAGCAGCACTGGCTCGACACATCGGCAGGGAACCGCGAGTCAATGTAAAGGGCAGATATGCATTCAATAACATACAACGATACTTAATGAAGTTGAATGTATGGCGCATCCCTCAGGAATTGATCAACGCTGAGAGCTTTATCCTTTTTATCCTAAGGTAGAATGACCATGCGGTGGAGCGTTTCTACCGGTCTAAGCTCGTTTTTCGATTTTTTCGAATTCAGCAGCCTCATTCTTCCAGATTTTTTATTCTCGAACACAAGTTTGAAACCAACTACTCGACTTCTAAAGGACGGCAGATTTGGGTTATCCGGGTGCGGAATGAACGAACGGTCCTCTGGGTACTGCGAAACACCTCCAACGCCACAATATTGTATTTGCATTGAAGTCAGATTAGTCACTATAAACTGCTAACTAGGGCTGTTTGAAAACAAAATTGGTGCAGAAAAGGAAATTGAATAAAAATGCGAAAAAGGGCGTCTTCGGTTTTAACTTGCTAATAACTATATATTTTTCTTCTTACGTTTTGTATTCCTCGTCATCACATCTAATGTGCGGGTGCGGATCCCAGCACTTGTTGCCATCTATTCGTTTTCCTTCCACTCATCGTCCACAAGGTATTTCGAACATTTCGTGTAGTTTCGTTGCTGTTTGAGGACTTCACCTTCTTTATGTATGTCTTAAAATGCTGGTCAAGCCCATTTTGCTTGCAATCTTGAAGACAGCCATGCTGATACGCTCACATGTGAAGTTGAGGGAAACACTGTGGAGAGGGCCGAAATTGTGCGTTTACTTCCTGTTCGATGGCATCATTAACCACTGCGCTATCCCTTTTCCCATCTGCTTCTCATACTTATTTATTTGATGTATTCAATTTAAATCTTACTTTTATCTTTCAAGAAATAAAAGTGTTCACCAAGAGATGTAAGAAGGAATCGTAGAAGAAAAGAGGGCCTGTGTTATTTGGGCTCAAAATGATTAGTACTCAAAACTATACCTAGAAAAATACCTAAAGCTCTAATGTTAACTTTCAGCTGTATCTGATATGAAAAAGGAGTTGACAGTAGTCTTCAGAGGTACGAAAACAAAGGTAAGGTAATACCTTGTATGCCACTTCATCGTTGGTTTTCTTATCAATAAACGAATTGACTAAAGACAAATTTCATGATTTACCCGCTGTCTTTCCAGGGTCAACTTCTTCTGGAAGGACTACACTCTATACATCCTGGCATTGACTTTTTTGGCATGGGTAATGTAAGGGACATGTTTCCATAAACTTGGGCATTCTGCAATATAATTATACTCTTATTTATTTCCAAGCGCTTCTCATTCACTTCGAATGCGGTTGTATAATGTCTACTTGGTAATGTTTTAGGTTAATCGATATTTTATGAACGGTCATCTAGCACTTTGGAGTATGGTTGAGCAAGTACTCAGAGATCCTAAATACGCAGTGCGTAAGCATTGTTTGCAAAAGTGGTGGTAGCATTTAAGCATCTTGTTTGCACTTATTCTGCTATATATTGAACTACGAAATCTATTCTAAAGGAAGGTGTGCTTGTGGCGCAGTGTCAGGAAGCGCCTGCTACACACACGCATGGGATGGTTCCCCGCTCCCGTGGCTCACCAAGCCTTCCATCCCTCAAAAGTCTAATTGGTACCAGATTTGTCTGAGAGCATAGCAGCACTGGCTCGATACATCGGTAGGCCACCGCGTGTCAATATATAGGCCAGATAAGCATACAATCACCTCTAACATTGCTTAATGAAGTCGAGTGCATGGCGTATCCCTCAGAGATTGATCAGCGTCGTGGGCTTTTTTTAGCTTTTTATTCTAAAACGTAGCTCATGCTTTTCTCATGAAATTTCAGGGGTACCGTGTTACATTCACTGGTCATTCTCTAGGTGGAGCTTTAGCAGCACTGGCGGCGGCTCGAACTGCTAAGCAAGGTAGGTAAATGTAAAAACATGCAATGACCGCGAAACATGTGATGCATGTGACTGGAGATGGAGAGAAAGAAAGAAAGGTTATACTGGTAATTGCTCTGATTTTTCTCTATGGCTGTACAATTCATGGCTGCTCAACTTCAATGTGGTTGAAAGGATGAAAAATGTATTTATCAAACATAATTACCCTGCATCTCTTAAGGCTATCGGACTGGAGGGCAACTCAGCATCTATACGTTCGGTGAGCCGCGTGTGGGTGATGCTAATTTCGCCTTAAACTTTGATAATATGATAACCAACAGGTATCCGCTTACTACATTAACCATAACAACGTTGTACACCATGACATTCTGCTATTCGACAGTTGACTTGCTCTCAATATTTCCAAGAACATGAATTTCTGTATTCTCGTCAATATTTAGATACGTTCGAATTTTTATGTTCAGTGCAGTTATATTGCTGGAAAAGTTTGTCTTCACAAATAGTGTACGCCCTAACGTAACGCCCATCTGACCGATGTTTTCGCCGATGTCTTAAATAACAGGATTAGTCATGATTGAAATGACCCTAGAGATTTGTCGTCATCGTTCATTTAGTCTTGTTCAGGCCGACAATGACTCTAGTCTGCCTCTGTTTGCTAAGGGTTCCAGATTAATGCCGAAATGTTCAGATTCGGTGATTTGCCAAGAAGGAAACTATTCAGTGCTCAGGAACACTTTCGCCGTCATTGTGCAGTGGTAGACCATTAAAGGATCTGTTTACTTATAATGGATAAGCAAAATCGCGGCATATTTAATGAAATCGCTCGACGGCACCGTGCCCATCTTCTTTCAAACCGTCCAAGTAATTCTTGATTAGATTTCTCTTGGTGACTTTCGAAATCTCGGTTTGCTTAGCACTAACACGAGATGGTCTAATAACCAGGTCACTGGAAGCAGGTGCATAGGGATTGTTGGTTTGTGGAGGTGTGTGTTGCTTCGACACGCCGATCCTATTAAATTTCCATGGCATTAGACCTCGAAAAACTGTATATAGAAAATATAATGTAGGAGATAAGGAGGTAGACAAGCTGTAAGAAATCACAGTCGATAATCATAATCACAGTCGCTTTAGGAGAAAAAAAGATGTGTGGAAGCTCAATTGGATATTAAGACGAATGAGTTGATAAATCGGCATGCGTTCTTATCCTTGGTGTTCTCAGGAGCTAAAGGTGCGATACAGCGAAAATCTTGCAATGTCAGTGATAGGTATAGATCAGTTTTGATGATGAAAATCAGCCGAAGTAGCACTGTACGACAAAGGATCACAGTAAAAAAAAGAGTACAACCTGAGACCAGTTAGAACCGCACAGACAGGTGCAAAGTCTTTTCTCTGGTGTAGATTGCATTCTCAATATATTATTTGTATATGTCGACAACAGATTCTTCCCGAAAGACGACTAGGGACCCTAATGAATTATAGTTTAAATCTTAGTATTTTATTGTTTAAATTTTGTATCCTTCCTTCCTTACTATGATGAAAGGAATCTTATTCGATCCGGCTGTCGTTCTATCCGTTGAGAAACTTTTGGAGAACAGCGACGTAGCCTGGCTAAAGTCTTCAATTTACTAGGAGTCGGTCTAATTCATAATGTTAATTTCCACTGAAAGATCTCCATGTCTAATGTTGTAAGCCAGATTTTTGGGATTGTGATCTATCATGAATTTTCTTGTGGTGAAGCACGTCGTCATGATAAATTCAGACGGTCGTTATACCTTATGAATTTTTTCCAGTCCCCGTTCACAACATGAGGTCCTTCATTTCTACATCTGAGTTCTATCTAATGGTAACCTGGTAATGCTAAAAGTACACTCCTTTTGTGGACTTTTCCAAGTCCATAACGCTTCGACCTCATCTTTGTTATAGCTAAGTTTAAGGACAAAAACGACGTGGATTCTCAAAGCTAGTGTTGGCGAACATCTACTCGGCGGTAAGCGTTCGATTTGGATTGTTAGTTGTTCAAAGGAGTCATTACTCCCGGGCAAACTCTTGTTGATGAGGACGGCCACTAAGTGTCGCATGCTTCAAGGAAGAGTTCTTCTTTGGCATCATAAACGGAGTTAAATGGGTGACACATTTTCTTCACTGCCAGTCAAACAGCGTAGTACCTAATCATTTTAGCATACATGATCAAATCTGGAAAGGATAACTGTGATGGAAATGGGCGTCTACTATAAGCACAGAACATCACCTTACTCCTTTCGGATATAGTCAGCTTAAAATGCTCCTATGAATTTAATGGCCTCTTTGTACTCGCTCTATCCAACGCTGCCATATCAAGGGTTACTGAGTTAGGAAAATGAGAGCTGCTTATTGTAGCGTGCTTGGCTATTAACATTTAGAGAAAGCTCCTAGTGTGAAGAGCAGATATATCCACGGGTACTTTGCGCTATCCTTCAGAGTAGACTTTGACCTTATCTATTGTCCTTCCTTCTTCACGTTTCCTTATTTTTCGTTCACATCATTGCAGATTTTTCACTGATTGGTTTGCAGAATACAATTTGCTTGTACGTGTACGCATCGAGGAAAATTTCTACGTAAACAAAAATAATCAACGATTAATGGTTTTATAGAAACGAAAAATTTATCCCTGGATCCACTGGATTCCCAAAGAAGCACAAGGGTACTTTCAGTGTTCGTTTGCCTTCTGTACACCACCTGAGAAAGCACTACGCTGTCTCACGTGTAACCTGCTGGTCTTGTATTTATCATTCGCGCAGGTCTCATTTGGCCCTCAGCTCCTTAAGAATTATTAATTTTTTTTATGAATGTTGCTGAATACTGGTTTTCCTTTCAGAAACCTAAGATGTGAGAAAGCTCCTCAGTCTTGTGGACTGGAATGAACTTTTCAGATGAGTGTGGTACCATTTTTCCGGCACCGGAGGGATAGGGAGATTAGTTGGCCAACCTCTCGGTCAAGAGACCTCGTGGTATTGAATGGTGTCAGTACCACTGCATTACCAGCGGAACGAATAATGAGTGATGATAATGGAAATCTTATCAAAAATGGTGTTGACTGCTGCGGAATTTTGTAGAGACTAGACATTTAGATTATTTTTAGCTACCGAGTCGTGTTCCGTCGTGACATTGTTCCTCATCTACCGCCTTGTGCTAAAGACAAAACGTGGTTTGGTGACGGGGATGTCAGCCGCCCATGTGATTTCAATGCCAAAAGTCAACCTTATCATCATAGAACTGAAATATGGTATGCATAGAATATAAGTTTTTACATATATATGTATATCTATAAGGATAAGGGTAAAGTTCTCGGCGTAGATCAACCCTGGGAGATGCGCAATGCATGCGACTCCATTAAGCATCGTTTGGAGGTGATTGAATGCATATTTCGCCTTTACAATGACCCGGTGGCCTACCGATGTATCGAGCCAGTGCTGCTATCCTCCCAGACAAGTCTGGCACCATTTTGCTGACCCCGCAGGGATGGAAGGATTGGTGGGATATGGATACAGGGATCTATTCCACGTGTGTATTGCAGGGCGCCTCTGCCCACTGCTCTACACGCGCTCTTTGTATGTGTATATGTATACGTATATATATATATATATATATATATATATATAGTTGCATAGAAGGTAGAAGCGAAGCGAATACAAGGCAGCATGAACGGAGAGCACATTCTTTGAATATATACGTGTTTCATATCATGTTCGTCACTTAGGTAGGTTCCACGTGGCCGTTCTTCTGACCGGCTCACGATCCGTGATCTAAAAGTCAACAAAGCATAGATACTCGTTTCAGGTATCCAGATTCTATGGAGCCAGGTTCGCTCTACGTTGAATGTGTTGGTGAGCCGAAAGGAGAAGACTTTGCATGTTCCGATAAAATCAAATTGCCGTATGATCAGATGAACAGTTACATATGGGACCACCGACATTACTTTACAGTTAGAGTACGTTTTTATATCGATTCACCAAGTGGTGAAGCCTGAGGTCTGAGTTCATTGACCCATTCAAAATCTTCTAGAAGCACAAATTTTTGAAATTTTCCTCCTCTTTCCCCCTATATTTTTCCAACGACCAGTGTCTTTTTTGTATTATTTTAAAAAGCATCACTTTTACCTCATTTAGTATTCAAAGAAAACTATTGAATGAACTTAAATCCGGCCACTTCAGGTGCCGGAATATGGCAAAACAGGTTGCGACCTCACTCAACCGGAAGGAAAGCCAAGCATATTGGAACATGTTGTAAATAGAATTAAAACTTTGACAAGAACCATAGGCCTAGAATAAAAATAGGTTTTTCATTTTTCTCCAACAGGCTTAATTTTGCCTAAGTGCTTTGTGGTGTTATGAATGTGCTATGCTCGTGCTCTTACGTTGACTTTCACAAGCATGACTAGAGCTTAGTTATAATCGTGAGCCTACGTTCATTGAATTCTTTGCACTGGTTCCCACTGAGTTTTGGTTTATTTTGAGAAAGTCTCCAGATGTTTCGTTAAATATTTCTGTTTTCGTTGGTCGGCATGCCTTTGTTTTGGAAATCTCGACTATTGTGTTAAGTATTTCATTCTTCGTTAATGAGCATGGTTAATTGCGCTTAGTTTTCGAAAGTATCAGGGGTTTTCTTGTGTGTCCAAATATATACATATTTCTCTTCGGTTCTGGATATAAGTGGTAAACATTAAGTGCTGTTTTCTTTATTCCTATCCTGTGATAATGCTAAAAGAATGGATAAAACTCTCGGCGTTGATCAATCCCTGAGGGATGCACCATGCATTCGACTTCATTAAGCATCGCTCGAAGGCGACACAATGCATATCTGGCCTTTGCAATGACCCACGGTGGCCTACCGATGCATCGAGCCAGTGTCCTCCTGATAACTCTGGTACCAATTTGCTGACCCCAGAGGGATGGAGGGCTTTGTTGGCCATAGGCATGAGGATCGACTCCACGTGTGTGTTGCATGGTTCCCCCGACCACTGCGCCACACTCGCCCTCTTTCACGAATTTTCGTCTTATCCTTGCGCAGGGACCATTATGATCATGGTGCCTACTGAAACTAAGCCATCCTGTGTTTATTGGCTATCATACTGAAAAATCTTTTGTGTGTAATGTTTTTCTTCAAATGCTTCAGTTTTGGCACGTTAATGTTTCACCGGAGGCATTTCTATTGAAATTTCAACCGAGCCAATTGTTTTTAGACCGGTGTTAGCTCTTCTTTTGAACTACATCTTCATTCAGATATGTTTCCTGAGCCAGAGTCCGGAATGCAAACATCACAATTTAACGCACACAAATGCTGTGGAAGTGGTGCCATTAGAGGTCCCTACGCTAGAGATGACTGGATCGTCATCAACGTGGAGCGCACTACCGCTCGTTATTGGAGTTGTGATGTGGTTTTTGAAGGGATAACAAACCTTTTTATAATATTTCCTACATGTAGATGCTGCTTCGAAAAATTTCCATGTCTTATTTCGACATTTTAAATACATCATATCTAGGCCCTTTGATAAAAGGCGACCTATTCCCGTTCCAGTTTCGGCATCAGTTGTGTTCTACCTCCGGTTGGCGCTTTGGGACATAACGACAAGTTTCCTGTTATAAAATCATGTGTTAAAACGGTTTACTTGTTGTGAATGGTTATTATCTGCTCAAGAAAATTTTTCAATAGGCTACTATTTTTGCACCTTCACAAATCCTTGGCTCCGTACTTTCGCCATCTTCAATTACGAATTACTGAATTAATAAAAATCTTTGTTTAAATTCCAGAATGATACTACTCTACAAATTTTTTCTTAAGCTCCAAGAGACTTTAAAAATGCTTTCCAACAATTATTTTTTTAATGTATAATATTTTGGATCATAAAACACAAACACAACAATCATCTGCCTGTGATCAAATCTTACGTCATCCTCGTCCTTTCTCTCTAATGATACAATTGTTTTACTTACTTTTGCTTGCTTGTATACTTGAATGGTCCGTATTCACTGCTTGTTCGGGTTCTAGCATCACTCCCATTTTCTTAGAGTTTTGCTTTAGCCATTGTGGTCTCTTGGAGCCCCGAGGTCAGCCTAGCTAAAATCAGCCCCAAATCGTCACCACCGCAGGCAGCCATCGCCCTTGTCGTTCAGAGGGAGCCACCATGCAAGTGGTTTGATACCAGGATGGTGATGGATTCTGGTCCTGGTAATACTATTATCTTTAGACAAAAAATTTAAACAGCCAGCATTAGAGCATCTACTCAGACATAGGAAAACAATTTTGTACTCAATTTAGAGCAATAGAAAATGCAAATGGCATTATCTACGAATGAAGCTCTTGAAGAGAAATGAAGAAACCATACTTCACCATTCTTCCAGCTTAAGTGGTATTTTTATTCCATAATATTTCATAGTTTAAGAAGCATATGGTGCTGTTCAGTAACTTTTGGTAGAGCAAGTTCAATAAGCCACACAACAAACAACTCCTTACAGTCTTAACAATCCTTTAGAACACATGTATCAATCGGACAGTATAAATCTATCTATTAGTTATGTATCTTCTTGAAAGGCATAATGGCGAAGTTTTTTCCAAGCTAAATTATCATGGCCATTTAAATTATACCTAGTCGATACTTGAACGGCCAGTCCTCACTGGTTGTGTGGACCCCAGCATAATCATCATTTTTCGGAGATTTGCTTGCTAAGCCGTTGTAGTTCACTGGTAACCCGATGTCAACTTCACCAAAGTCCGCCCCAGATCTTCATTACTACAGGCAGTCGCAACTTTTGTGGATCAAAAGGAGATTTGCCACCATGCGACTAGTTCGATACCAGGACGGTGGTGGATTCTGGCATTGGTTTACTCTTAACTAGGCTTTCTGATGAAAACGCCTGTCGTTTAACACTGAGTAAAAACTACGGTCCACCACAGAACTTCAGAAGCCTTCCGAGTTAACTTTGAAATGCTCAAAATAGAGGAGATGAGTAAAATATCATCTGATAGGCGTACATTAGAAGCACGCATTGATATTTCACACTTAGCTTATTTGGTTCTACCAACGATGAAACCACTCTGATAGCTGGAAAGCAAGATTTAAAAGAAATTCATCGTTTCGCTGTTGATAGTGGATTTTTGCAGGTTTATCACTCCAGTGTTTTCAAAATTTCATTGGTTTCTTTTCACTGGGCAAAATTACAAATTTATGGTGACAGGAAACGCTTGCAGTTTGTGACGAAGAACATTGATTAAACTGACCCAACAGTGGCTGAAGTAGAGAGAGGATAGAAATGATTTTTCTTACCATTGACTGAACAGATTTTGTGGAGCCGAGAGTCAGATGATTTGTGGAGTTGAAAGAGAATGGCAGGATGTCATTTTTCTTTCGAGCAATATTGTTACTTAGAAGATCGGGACAAATCAATAGCTAACCGATGTAAAACTTCTTCCATTGAGATACTTCAATGAGAAATAATTTGATGAAACTAAAAACACCACACTTCACCGAACCGCCTTTCACTTCACCGTAGCGTGAATAGACAATATCTTTTGGTTGTTGAGCTAGGTTGACACAAAATTTTTAATCGGTAAACGTTTTGGCAGCTTCGCCTTCTTCAGAGTTGAGATGAATGGAGTCAAATGTCCACAGCCGTTCGTCTTCGCTCAATGTATCTTCGAGCCTATAAAAGCAGAAATCCGCTCATAGTGGAGTGGAGCACCCACGGATGAATAGAATTATGATCTTTATCTTGGCTCCTCTGAAGAAGGCGATGACGCTGAAACGTAGCCACGATAAAACTTTTACAACGAGTCCGCATAAAGTGAACAATCTAAAGAAATATGAACACATCACAGCATGAAACAAAATAGTAGTTTCCTGATGTTTACAGCAAGTACATAGCGTTCTATAACACTCAGAATGATAGCTGGTTGAATAAAGCAATGATTTCCTATTGCGCGTTAGGAGGGGGGGGAACTCTGGTTGGATTTATGGGTTATATCCACGGTGAACAAGATATCTTACAAGAAGCTTGCGGAACGATAACGCATAAATATCCTGATTCTTTACAACAACAAAATAGGCTGGTATCTCGCCCGGTCAAGTTGTTTAGTTGTCACCCTGAGAAGTAACTAAGGAGGCAATGTCTTAACTTTTACTTACTGACTATTCTTCTTCATGACAGATTATCATGTGAACTAAAACTGTAGAACTGAACATTGTTTTGCAACTGCAGAGATATGAGTGAAACGCGGAACCTCAGTTGGGGTTTGAACCCGTGATTACAGTTACCACCGGTGGAGACACACATGCTATGCATGGAATTTAAAAAATCTCCGAAAGAAAGGCGTAGCAAGGACATCGGTTGATAGCGTGGATAGCACGTGAGTCTCCGTAAAGGATAATCGCGGGTTCGAAATCTAACTGATGTTCTCAGACTTCTCACATCTCAGCGTCTTTGTGGCTGTCTTTCACGGCGTACCCTACCATGAAAAAAGAACAGACAAAAAAGGAGATGGAACACAATCAGTTTTCAACCATTTCACGATATCAACTTTTTACATTTATTTATATGATCTTATAAACCGATCTTTAGCTGATGCGAAGTTGGTATAGGTCTTCCTTGTCGTTTCCGTCGTTGTTTTTTGTTGATATTGTTGATCGATGGATGACGTTTCGGCGATTTCGCCTTCCTCAGAGCCGTGATGTTACGAGTGGGACTCAACATACAAAACGGCATCTTTGATCCTTGGTCGTTGGCGCACGTCGCAACTTCGGATCGCTTCCCTCAGTTGTGTGGTGCGAAATACTCCTAGCACCATCCTTTCTACTGTGCGCCTTATAACGCTCAGTGATCTTTTATCCTGCTTACGTAAAGATCAGGTTTCTGTTACGTAGGTTGAGGCATAAAGAGCCGTGAAGTGAAGAAGGATATGCTTAGAGACAGGTGTTCTTCGCGGTCTTCATTAAATGCTTGTGCTCTTGTAAGGTTACTAAACCACTCTCTTCCTCATGTTCAACTCTGGTGCTATCTGGTTCATCATATTCATCTCTCGTCCTAGATACATAAAAGCACAGCATAGTCGCCGCATGGAGAAGAATCGAGGGAAACGCTATGCACGTTGCTTTTTCCGTGCGATGCTCCACTCTACTCGATTCATCTCTGTGCTACGGATACGGAGAGCAAGATCGCAAGAAGAAACAACTGCTCTGTACACTCGACTCGAATTAACGTAGATTTTATGGAAGAGAAACTCTCGAAACGTTAGCCATAATCAAGATTAACAACACTTCGGACGAGCCCATCGCTATTTTTTTTTCAATTTTATTAATAGATGACCCTTCAACGAATCTACTGGGCTGACCTCGGAACTTCTTGCTTTCGATTCGTTATCGTTCACAACCTCTTCGACGATTTTGGGTAAGCTTTGCTACTGTTTGTTGTTTTCGTCTTATTTACGGATGTCGTAGAATGCTCATCAGGTCGATTCTCTGCTGTATTAGGGATAGCGATGCTAGGGCATCTCCACGAGGATTGGGAGGAGTGTTAAAGAAACTGTTGAGCAAACTCTACGTTCTGATGGACTGTATCACTAACCACTCTGCATTCATGCGAAGAATTATGCTTATAAAATAAAATACCTTTATTAAAATCTTTTAAAGAAAGAACCACAAAGTGAAATAGTTGCTCTGTTTTTTTCTATTCTCTTCTTTTCAGTTGCTCTGCTTTTCAATGTCGTCGCTCGATCCGCAGTGATTTTTTTTTGAGAATGCTCTGAGATTGCCCTATGACGTGCAGCGGCGACATTTTAACAAAGCTAAAGTGGAAATAACTGATAAAATCGCTGTTAGGAGGCCAACCTGCATCGATCCCAAGAATCACGCGGCAGAGGTAGAAGTCAGCGATAGAAGGTAAACACGGGGCTAATTCTGGTTTCTGAATAAGTCCATGACATCAACAGAGAGATGCAAAACTCTCTTTGAAAAAAGATCGAAATCTAATGAAACTTGGAAATTAACGGTATCGAATGCAATTGTTGTCCAAGAAGAGTTGTCGCAGATGTGCTCCTAGATGTGTTCAGCAATCGTTGTGCCATGCAGATTTCATTGAAAGATTTCTAAGTAAAGTGACTCTTTCTATACATCTCGATAAATGTTGGGTGTAGATAAGCACAAAAATTTATAAAAGCTACGGATGGCATAATTTTTATCCAGTGATTGACCGGCGCCACTACGACTGTACTATACGGCCTTAGTTTATTCTTAAACACGCAGTGAAAATGGAAACAAGACATATTATCTAGGTGAGAGATTTTTTGGTCTAGTCCTAGCGTTAAAATATCCAATGAGGATAAAATCTGAACCTTTGAAACTTACCCGCCAGGCTTCGTAAACACACTGGCTCGGCTTATCACACGTTGCCTGCCTAAAGATAAGGTGCCTACGCAGTGGAAGACCAGCAAGAGCGTGCCATTGTTCAAGAAGGGTGACCTACACGATTTCGGCAACTATCGCTCAATCTGCTTCCTGTCTTTTGTAAACAAACTTTTCACTCCGGTTATCCAAAATAAGAATGACAGAACGCTGGGCGAAGGGCGGCCGTCTGAGCAAGCAGGGTTTCGAAAAGGATTTAGTACCGTAGACCACATGTACACTATGACAAGACTCAATGAAGTATCGCGAGAGTACAAAAGATTACTCTGTCTCACTTTAATCGATTTAAAGAAGGCCTTTGATTCAATTGAGATAGAAGCAGTCATGGACTCCCTTGATAGTCAGGGGTCCTTACCCAGTACATAAAGTTCCTTCGTGAGCTGTAGAAAAATTTCACAACCAAGATATCACCATTCTAACGATGCTAACATCGACGTCAAAAGAGTGGTTAGCCAAAGCTACAACATGTCGCCAAAATTATTCACCGCCACTTCCCAGAACGTCTTGCGAACATTGTAGTGGAACAACATGGGAGTGAAAATCGTTGGCCTGCAATTACACCATGTTCGCTTTGTCGATGATATCGTTCTTATAACACCAAATAATATAACACATAACACCAAGCCAAACGAATGCTTTCCGGTTTTGATAAAGCCTGTGTAGGGATTACTCTTCGACAAAAATGATATGAAAAGGATTGGTTTCGTATGCACCATTCACGCTCAACAGAAAGAATATTCCGAATGCTCCGGCTAAGTCTACCTAGGTCGGAAAATCAATATGATGAAATACTTAGCTCCACAGTTGTGCAGAAGGAAACGAGCGACTTGTGGAGCTTTT
This sequence comes from Angiostrongylus cantonensis, assembly GCA_009735665.1. Taxonomy (NCBI): domain Eukaryota; kingdom Metazoa; phylum Nematoda; class Chromadorea; order Rhabditida; family Metastrongylidae; genus Angiostrongylus; species Angiostrongylus cantonensis. The sequence continues at coordinate 64,811 of MQTX01000143.1, read as the reverse complement.
AAAAGCATTGAGGGTATAATGAAAAAAACAAAGAACACCCGATTCCGTGACCATCTTCTTTTCGACTCAACGATATCTCCCGCCCTAACGTATGCGTCAAAAACCTGGTCGCTGCGTAAGCAGGATGAAAGATCATTCGGCGTTTTTGAATGCGCAGTCGAAAGGACGATGCTAGAAGTATCCCGTTTCACACAAGTAATAGATGGGATCCGAAGCTCCAACCCGCGTCAACGATCAAAAATCAAAGATGCCGTTCTGTACGCCGAATAGTCGAAGATAATGTGAACCGGACATGGAATGGGTATGAACGACGTTCGATGGGCAACTGCCGTTAGTGACTGGATTTCAAACGCACTGCAGAAAGACCATCGGCCCGATGGTCAGAGTTTTTCACAAAAAGCCTAGAAGAAAAATATGATGCTCTACGAGTTCCTTGGGCGAGCAGAACCTATTCTTGCACGCGACAAGGAAAAGTAGAAGTTTTACTGGGGTGCGCTCTAGTCACTCGACGATCAACGAGACTATAGGTGACAGATGACACAGATTAGTAGGAGATTTAAACATTTTAACAATTATATTAATTTTTATTATTATAATTTGAACTCTGCAAGTAAATTCCGAGACTATAACTGCAGCGTCAACTTAACTGGGTTTGTTGCCGATTTGGGCTCCCCAGATCGAGTTCCAGATGATAACTGCAGCCTCAGCTTAACTAGATTCGTTGTCGATTTGCACTCCCTAGGTGAATCCTGGGCTGATAGCAAAAGATCGATAGAACTAGCTTAGAGGCAGGCGAAACGAAGGACCCGCATGATGTGGGGGTGAATGCGTTACTCCCCGGAAAGGGCAATAGCGCGTTCGTTCCCCACCAAAGACACCTGCGGTCCGGAGTTTTGTAAATATCTCAGCATCATTAAAGTTTTGTTTAACAATGTATACCATGCAGAGTTAAAAAGAGTAGGCAGTAAATAATAAGTTAAAATTGTGATTTCAACAATATCAAACTTTTGGAACGTGAAGGGAATACTTAGGCATCGCTGTTATAGATTGTTGTCTGAAACACCGCACCAGCTCCATGTTCAGCAACAAGTTCAAAAACATTTAAGACTACGCAATGACCTCAAAGTGCGTAACGATTTATTCAATGGCACTCTACGCAAATGGAATGAGAAGAACACAAACGGAAATATCGTAATACCTTACAGTCTTAGGGAGATTCGGTAAACAGATTAATACAAAGCAGAAAAGCATTCTGATAAGTCAAAGATATAAATATCGACTGATGTTCATTACTTTCCTTACTAGATTTCTAGTAAAGGATAAAGCTAAAGGATAAAGCTCTCGGCGTTGATCAATCCCTGAGGGACGCGCCATGCATTCGACTTCATTGAGCATCGTTGGAGGTGATTGAATGCATATCTGGCCTTTACAATGACTCGCGGTGGCCGGCCGATGTATCGAGCCAGTGCTGCTATCCTCCCAGACAAGTCTGGTACCAATTTGCCGACCCCGGAGGGATGGAAGGCTTGGTGAGCCATGGGCGCATTTTCACGTGCGCGCCGCAGTGGCGCCTCCAACCACTGCGCCACACGCGCCCTTGGATTTCTAGTATAGTATAGTAACTAGATTTCATCGACATTCAAAACCAGAGGAATAAAGGGTGAGTATAACGTTTCCCGATAAAATTACGAGATCCCATTTCTCCTTCCAGTGGTACTGTGAATAGAGGAATGGAGCTAATGAAGCTGTTTAATTCCAGATGCTACAGTAGCGTCGGTCGCCTGATAGGAGGAAGCCTTGTGATGCTTGTAGCCAACCAGGGCAAAACGTAAGATTCTTTCAGGGTCCTAGTACAAAACGTTCTAATACTGTTAGTAGAAGATGGGAAGAATTTTCGTGAATGGGTATGACCTGGTTTGAGACCGGAAATAATAAACAAAGGCAAGAACGTGCCACCGTGCAGGAAGAAATCCATCATAAAAGTGGAAGCGATATTGGGATACAACATTACCATTACAGTACAGTTGTCATCACATACTGAAGGTGACAAGGGCTTTTACAGCATTTTTAGCTTACTTTGACAATCTGGCAAATAACATCAGTGGATTTTAGCGAGCCACTGCAATACTACCTTCCAACGGTTTGCCGCATCATTGTGACTGGGAGGTGTCCCTGAGTGTCGGGATGAGATGTACAGCTGGGAAATTCATCCTCCTGGCAAGGTCTCCCAAGTAAAGACGGAGTGCGGCGTTCCCACCGAGAAGCCCAGCTAAGAGCAAACCAATCCACCACCATCCTGATATCAAACTAGTTGCATGATAGACCTCTTTTGATTCACAAGGAAGAGTTGCAACTGCTTGCGGTGGTGACGGCCTGGGGCAGACTTTGGCGAGGCTGTCTTCGGTACTCCATGGAATCACAATGGTTAAACCAGCCATTCTCTCGAGGGTGCAGAATGTGCCAGGTCTCGCACAACCAGTAAGGACGGACCATCCAAGTATCCAGGATGCGATACTAAAACTTCACCTCAGCGATTTTCATTGGAAGAGTACGTGATTTATTAAGATGGTCCCATTTAAGCCAGTCACCGCAGCTTTTTTCACTACAACATACGACAGATGAAGATGTTCAATCACGGCATGAACTGCTTTTGTGTCCTCGATGTACGAAATTTGTGAAAAGAACAAATAAAGATTGGATAGCGTCGTAAACAGTAACTCAACACAATTAGGAGTATTCTTTCTTTGATAAGCTTACCCGAGGTTGATAATAATATTTATTATCGGCTAAGGTTTCGACATCTTCGTCCTCATCAGAGCCGATGATCCGAGTCGATGGTCCGTGCTTGCTGTTCGTCTCGATCTGGCGGCTTCGCCTTCGCGTCGAGTTTGGCCTTCCTCAGCGAACAATAAGGAGTTTCAGCAGTGGGTGACATATTTTGCAAAGATTTCTACCCATTTAGATGTATAGCAACTGAAATTATTCAACACGAACTGTTACGTGTTGCCGGACTATGGCAGGAGCACATGAGACGCGACAGAGATAAATTCGCCGGAGATGACTATAGAAACATTCGGCCAAGTGCGTCATATGAATCCCTCCCACTTTCTTTGCTCATACAGCATTCAAATTAAGTGACTGACTAGAAATTTTATTGCCCAATAAATAAATTGGTTCTAAATAATTTAAATGCTTGGCCAAGAACCCTGCTCTGCTCATTTTCGACGACATCAGCGCACCTACCGTAGTGACCTCGACCTCGTGCTGCCTTAATGGATAATCT
>MQTX01000143.1:0-58380 GCA_009735665.1 Angiostrongylus cantonensis | reverse complement strand
GTAAAAATATCTTGGCAATATATATATATACGTATATATATATATATATATATATATCATCCGTATCACCTGTATCACCTGTAGTCCCGTTGATCGTCGAGTGACTCGAGCGGGCGCCAGTAAATCCTCCATTTTTCCTTGTCGCGTGCAAGAGTAGCCCAATGAGTTCTGCTCGCGTTAGGGAATCCTCGAGCATCATATCTTTCTTCTAGGCTTCTCGAGAAGAACTTCGAATGCCAGATCGGTGGTCTTCCTGCAGTACGTTTGACATTCCGAGAAATCCAGTCACTAATAGCTCTTGTCCATCGGTTATCATTTATAACCATTACGTGTCGGGCCCACCTTATCTTCTCTTTGGCGTATAGAACGGCATCTTTGTTTTCGATCGTTGACACAGGTCGGGGCTTCGAATGCCATCCCTCACTTGCGTGAAACAGGATACTCCTAGCATCGTCCTTTCGACTGCGCGTTCGATAAAGCTGAGTGATTTTTCATCCTGCTTACGTAGCGAACAGGTTTTTGACGCATGCGTTAGTGCAAGAAGAACGGTTGAGTCGAAAAGGTGGGCACGGAGTCCAGTGTTCTTTGTTCTCTTCACTACATCTTCGATGTTCTTGAAAGCTCCCAAAGCCGCTCGCTTCCTTCTGCTCAGCTCTGGAGCTAAGTCGTTCATCATATTGATTTCCCGACCTAGATAGACATAACTGGACCATTCGGAGATATTCGTTCCGCTGAGCGTGAATGGGGCAAACGAGACCAATCCGTTCTTCATGAACATCGTTTTCTTGAGATTTAGTCGAAGACCTATCTTTCCACACGCTTTATCAAAGTCCGTAAGAATATGTTCCGCTTGGCTAATGTCTGATGTTATAAGAACGATATCATCAGCAAAGCGAAGGTGATGTATCTGCCGACCGTCGGTTTTCACTCCCGTATTATCCCATTCCAATGTTCGCATGACGTTCTGGAGGGTGGCTGTAAATAATTTTGGCGAGATTGTATCTCTTTGCCTAACTCCTCTTTTGACGTCAACGTTAATATCGTTGTAGAGTAGAGAAATTTTGGTTGTGAAATTTTTGTACAGCTCACAAAGAATCTTCATGTACTGAGTAGGGACTCCTTCACTTCCCAGCGCTTCCATGACTGCTTCTATCTCAATTGAATCAAAGGCCTTCTTTAAGTCGATAAAAGTGAGACAGAGAGGTTTTTGTACTCTCGCGTTACTTCATTGAGCCTTGTTAACGTGTGAATGTGGTCCATCGTCCTTTTCGAAACCCTGCTTGATCGCACGGCTGTTCTTCGTCTAGTGTTCTGTCAATCCTGTTTATGATGACTCCAGTGAAAAGTTTGCAGACGACGGACAACAGGCAGATTGGGCGATAGTTGCCTATATCGTGTTGGTCGCCCTTCTTGAACAACAACACTGTTTGCTTGTCTTCCACTGAGTAGGGGCCTTGCATTCAGACAGGTAACGTGTGAAGTGCCGGACCAATGTGCTTACGAGGACTCTTCAGATGTTTTGATCTTATCCTGTCCAGATCTGGTGCTGTTCAATTTTTTACCGATGAAATAGTATGTCGGATTTCGGAAGGTAGAACCGGTGGTAGAACATATCCATCCTTTTTATATTATAAGACTGTAGGTGGATGTGTCTATCAAAGAGATCTGAGTAGTATACGTAGATGATTTTCTCCATTGCCTTTCTGGACGCTGTTATCGTTCCGTTTGGGCGTCAGAGTGCAATCATCTTGGTCTTGTAATTGGTGAAGCTTTTCGGTGGGCTTTCCGAATGCTTTTCCCAGCCTCTGCAGCTTCGACCATTAGTGCTGCTCTTTTCTCCTTAAGATCTTCTTTTATCGCCTGTCTGCATTGTTTTGCAAGCTCGGACCTTAGCACGCGGTTGCCTGCAGGTCGGGCGATTTCACGTTGGCGTATTCGTTCGAGAGTTTCTGGAGACAGACGTCTCTTAGTGACCTTCGAACTCTCAGCTTTCATGGCGCTAACGCGAAGATGTTGAATGAGCCGATTCTGCTATTCGTTGATGTTATCGGCAACGACATCTTCTCAGCAGCCGACTAATGAGTTGAATAAGTCACGGCAACAACGTGTTAATAATAATAACTGCAGCGCTTTGCGCAGCTTTTATTTCGTTTTAAAAAAGTTCATTTGCTCTGTTTCCATATTATGCAACATATAAAATCGAATATGCCATAGTTTTTGCGCATAACTGTTTTAGTATTCAAACCAACAACTGTTCGCTTTAAGAGGGAGTGGGAGTGAGAGGGAGGTGAGTGAGGGCGGCTGAGAGAGAGAGAGAGAGTGGTGCGAGAGGGAAAGAAATCCTTTCGAACTGTTCAATACCAGGCCACACCTCTTCCTTTGAAACTTTAAAGGGCTCCTGTGATAAGGTTTTAAGCGGCGCCTTAAGAATCTCCTGCACTCTTCCAGCTACTCCAGCACATTGGCTAGTTCCTATCGGGGCTTCACCAACTCTGTAATTCCCTAAGTACGACCCAAATAAATGAGTGTTCCTCAAAACTCGACCCATATCACAAAGAGTCGTGGTGAGAAAGCTTGTATTAGACAAAATGCAATTTAGTTCTAACGATGAGATTAGCCGCTTTCCTTGCAACTGCTGGGATAACCACCGCAGCTGTTTTTCAACATTCTCTCATACTCCGCAAATCCATAACGCTATTCAGCGCAGTATTTTGAAATCAGTTCAAAAACTCGACTAGTTTCTTCAAATGGAATCATCATTCTTAACAGATGGAAACGATCGAGCAGGATGCACACGCAGAACACGTCAACTACCGTAATGCTCTACGATCGTCATCACTCAGAACTCTCGAACATCGGATAAGGACTAGTTCATGTTGAATTCTCAAATTTTACAATGGTTTTTGTATATAAAATATAAATTACGTTCTACTTGTTGAGAGAGGTTTTTGGTCTGTTTAGGAAAGATAAGCTTGCTCTGCCTTTTTCAGACATCTAGCGAACTCTTCTAGATATTACTTGGCTATGAAAAAATGTATAAAAAGTTATCAAAAGCTTAACATTCGGCAGCAGCCAGCTGATAAGTGATCTATGGATTGGCGTTTAGCAATCCATGAAACACATTAGCCATTCTTTAATTAGATTTTGGTGTTTGAACTAAAAACTGCAACCGTTCTACAGCTTAAATAAGCAGACGCTCTTATACCTATTTTTAAAGCATTTTTTGAAGGCACACGATAGGCTAAAATGCATAACCTTGATATAACATGGACGTAGATATGTCTGCGTGAACATTGAACAGATACCTCGAACTCGGAGAATCCAAAACACTGGAATCATGTCGTTTAGTTGCAAAAAGAGACTGCAAGCAGGGTTGTGTCGTCTTTAATAAATAAGTCTATTTCCATCGCTAAATCGAATCGGAAAAGATTTCTTTAAGACGGTTGACTATGGAGACCACGTGTACAGCGCTAACATCACGATTGGTACACCCGATCAGCAGTTTTTGTCTTGATTGACACAGGATCGGCCCTTTTGTGGGCTCCTGGAATCGATTGCAAGTGAGTATATTCCGACAGCCCAATCTGATAATGAAACTTTTTTCTGGGGTTATCAAACTCATACAATCATCGTTTCTGTTGTTAGGGCAAGTTATGCAAATGCGCATTTCGCATAGCCGGTCGTGCAAAAGTGTGCGAAACAGTTGTCACTTCTAGAGTGTTAAGAGAAGCTTTTCACTAGCTTCCTGATGAAAACGCCGCACTCCTTAGCTTGGTAGGCTCTGCCAGGGGGATAAATCTCACTGTTGTACATTGCAGCTCGCCACCCAGAAACACCTCCCAGCTACGTTAAGGCGACAAACTGTTTGGAAACGTGCAGAAATTACGTCTTAATAAAGCCTAAGCACAAATGTTTAATACAACCACTGTTAGAACGCCCATACATTCCAGGAATGAAGCGTCAGGCGTGAGAATCCGTGATGAAACGGAAATATTGGGCCAATTCTGGTCTCACAATTGATTTATGATATTGAAAATGGCGCTTAATTTAATTTGAAATGGAGTATCAAAAATGTGAACAGCTTGGTGAACAACACCATCCAATGTGACTGTGTTGTCCAAAACGACGTGTCGTAGATATTTTCGTCAATGTATTCAACAGTCACTGTGTAGCACCGTACCGAAAAGATTCGAACCAAAATGCTTTCTGCCATTCTAATAGAGATTAGCTCCAAAGAAACACTGCATCTCAAGAATATTTATGAATGCCATGATCTTTATTCAATGAATACTCTATTTTTGAAGTGACGGTGCGAATCCCATGCGCTGTTGTCCGATGTCAAAGATGTTGCAGAATTGGCGCATGAAAGGACCGCCGAGAATCCAGTCCGGTCCGAAGCCACCAAATTCGAAAGGCAAGAGTGCAAAAAAACATGTGTTGTGTCCGATCTGAATTCCACCACTTTGCAAAACGCGAATTTTAGCGAGTAGATAGAAAACAGTTATAGAAAACAAAGAGCATCGTCCAGAAATATTTCTAGCGCATGGATATACAAGTTACATTTATAGCAGCAATTAGTTGGAATATCAATTAAACTGACGTCGACAATGTAGTTGACATAGTGGATTTGATATTTGTTGGCTCCAATAGTAATGTCGAGGGTGGGTGGCGTGGCATCACATTCTATGAAGTATAAACACTCAGTAGCGTTGTACTAAAATAAAAAAACTGATGAGGTACCCGTTCCGAGCTTAAGAACGTGAGGATTTATACCGTCGCTCCAACGACTTTAGCGATTTGATCGATAATAACTGTTGGCCCGCCAATGATCGTTGTACCGGTGTCGGCAGCGGCATGGTATTCTTTAGGATAAGAGGAATTTCCTACACCAATATTGGACATCTGAGAATTTCCAACATGAAGGCCATTTAAATTATAATTAATTGAATATGTGGATAACCGATATAAACTGTTAAGTTCATGCACTTCTAAATAACGTCAGAATTCAGATATCTCATAGCACTCTTTCGAACATTTCTTCGTGGAGATCGGTCTTCATTCGTTTTTAACCACCATGGAGTGGAAAACCCGCTACTAACTTTCTATGAGATCTTTCTTGAAGAACAAGTTGCAACCTTGAACACATAATGAGTCGTAGATATCAGAGGCTCGTAGGCGATGACTGGTCCACAATTCTTATCGTCAACTGCACCGTAGGTTATTAGACCTCCAGATGATCCTGACTGCATTCCTTTGTGATGCAGCCAAACAGTGAACAGTGGCCTATCAAGCATTTCTAAGAATTTCCTCATTAGAAGTCATTAATACAAAAGATTGCGTAATGTTTATAGTAGCAATCGCCCACTCTGGTTGATGGCGTTAATAAGCACTGGCGCAACCTTGAGTGTGGGGAGAGCGAGACCGAGCCCAAGAATCCCATCACTGAACTTCTGGAACAAAATCTTATGTGAATGTTCTTGATGGCATTAGCAATCGAATTATAGTAACCAACATAGTTGAAACCAGACATTTCCTCGGCTAGACCGAAGCTGCTGTTCGGTATTGGTAGTTGCTCATCGGCCCATCCACCTAACTAAAAATAAATAAAGTTGTAAATTCAAAGAATTTATCGCCACTGCGAGGATATGACACCATCCTTCACTATGTCTGTTCCGAGAAGCCCTTTTGATTTCCCGGTCCCGTATTCCATTGCCCATTTTTCGCCGCTCCCCGCAAATGTGCTCGATGACTCCGGTTTAAACTTGTGCCCTGCACCACATGAAGCACTGAAAGTTTTCATTGATTCACTGAGTGCAACTCATTTTATAATTTTTTTTGCTTGTAATATTAAAATAGAATGCTCAAAAATTTCTTCACTATTACAAAACCAAGAAAGAAATTAAGCAATCGTCTTCTTTGTCTTTCGGGCTACTAGGTGGGTACTATTCGATTTGGGGTACTGGCGTGAAGCATTCTACTCTTATATAACGGATGCATAACTAATCGCTTATTTGATAAAAAAAAGAGTTCCAGAGTGTAATTCAAAAAAAAAGTTTTGAAACTATATCCTAACTCTTGTGAGAGGGGTGAGAGGAGAGGTAATGAACTAAGATGTTTTTACTACTTGGCTTTCGGTACCATTTCGTAACGTAGCCGTTTTCTGATAGGTTAATTTGCACGTTCATAAATGGAAGCCAATTTTCTCGTGGTTTCTCTCGAGTGAATTTAATATACTCTGACTGTTCGTTCAGCAACTCGAAACATTTGTCAATTCCCTCTTGTGTTGAACAAATGATCAAGCAGTCATCTATATACCTACAGTAGAGTAACGGCCCGAGGTCGATCACTGGTGCTTCCACCTTAGACATATTTGCAATGGCAAGACTTGGTGCCAGTCGTTGTCCCATTGCCAACCCTCTCATTATATCTATATCCTAAGTTTTAAACTTTATTTTCTTTCTTTTATAATTTTTACGGTAGGGTATTAAGCGAAATACAACCACACGAGTGCTGGAATATTTGAAAAACTTCGGACCACAAGTGTCTGCGGTGAGGAACGAACGCGCTATTGTCCTTTCTGGGGAGTAACGCGTTCACCACCGCACCATGCGATTCCTTCGTTTCGCCTGTCTCTCAGCTAGTTCTATCGATCACTGCCGTCAGCAATTACCCCGCATATTCTAACGCAGTCACCAGTCTCGTGGTTGTGTTTCGCTTTTCTGCCATAAAAATTATAGAACGTCGAAGATAAAAAGTAAAACATTGTGAATTTAACAGCAGCCTCAGCTTAACTGGGTTCATTGCCGATTTGGGCTCCTCAGATCAATCCTGTTGACGGGTAATTGCTGATGGCACTGATCGATAGAACTAGTTGAGAGATGTACGAAACGAAGAACTAGCATGGTGCTGTGATGAACGCGTTGCTCCCCGGAAGGGACAACAGCGCGTTCGTTCTCCGTTGCAGACAGCTGCGGTCCGGAGTTTTGCAAATATCTCAGCAATCTTGCGGTTGTATCTTATGGCTTCGCAAATTCATAATACCGCACTCTCAAACAGTGCTTCATTATAAGGTGGAATCATCAGAATGTACTCACTTGCAGTTTTTCCCAGGAATCCATAGCAAAGCCGATCCCGTATCAACGACAACGGCGAACTGTTGCGCCGGTGTGCCAATGGTGATATTGGCGGAGTAAACGTGGTCCCCATAGTCAATCACCTTAATCGGATGCATCATTCGTCTTATTCTAAAACTTCACATTGACATATCACCAAAAGTTTAAGTGTAATTGAGAGTGTTAAGGGGCTAACGGTAAATCTGCATTCTCATTCGCAAGCAGAACCGTCCGATGCCGCAACCCTGTACATGACAGATAGCAGACAGAGAGCAAAGTATTTCGCGCATTCGTTGAGCGTTGTTAATAGCAAGAAACCGCCGGAATGTCTGCTGTTGTATCATAAAAAATTCTATGATAACAACTCCATGTCTGCTAATTGAAGAAAAACGTTGAATCACCCATCAATGCCGTGGTTATCAGAAAGTCGGTCTTGGGAATTGCAACGTGAAGTCTTCGGTTTGCTTTGTAACTGATGTAGGCTATACATAGAGGAAAGGAGGCTACTTCGAATGACTTCCTTTTATATTTCACTAAACCGACTTTCACTTGACCTCGGCGTGGATAATTAACATGTATGTTTAGGTTGTCCAGCTCAAACGAGGTCGCTGCATAGACTTTGTTGGGCTATTTGTCTCTTGTGTAAACCGGACGCTCCCATTCATATCAAAGCAATTTTAGGTTGTCTCCACCTTTGCGAACTATGCGATTTCCATTCAATCCAGGTGCGTCCAGGTGCGCATTACACTATGCCTGCGCATTTATACCTATTCTATGTACTCCAAATATACTTTAAAAACGATTACCAAAGTTTCTCAGTCTTGAACCCAAAGATGAAAAAGCTGTCTGAAAGATGAAACAATGACTGCCATATTCTACTGACTCCTTAACTTTATCTCAGACAGAATTTCTCTCCATTGGCAGCGCTAACGTTTTGAAAGCTGAACTTCTCGGACTTCAAAACATGTTTTATGCAATCTTTAACAACCCAGTGTCATCTACAACGCTGCAGCAGATGTGTGAAAATAGTAGAATGAGCCCAATTTTCCCTTATACACAAATTCAGTATGAAACCAATGCGTCAGTGTAATGAACTTAATCCTACATGTATTTTGTAAATAAGATCTTGTGCTAAATCTGAAAATGTGATGATAATAAGGCCTTACCCGATGTTCATGAGGGATGAGTGATGACAAGCGCTGAGCATTACGGTACTTGACGTAGTCTGCATATTCTCCTCGCTCGATCATTTCCATCTGTTAAAAGTTGTGCCTTTATTTGAAAAGATTGTTTTGACCTATTTTTGAGCTAAATACTAGTACCATTATTGACTTGTGCCATGTAAGAGGATGTTGAAGAACAACTGCGGTGGCTATCCCGGCAATTGAAAGAAAGACGGCTAATCTCATCCTAAGAATTAATATGGTCAAGTTTTGAGTACCCCTTATTTAACTGACTTTGTGTTTAAAAAAATAAACGAAGTGGGTGAAACCTTGATCAAATAGTACAAATATGTTTCCGTTACTGAAAAGTGCAAGAGATTTCTAACGAGTCTCTTTAAACCTTATCACGGGTACCCCTTATATAAGCTAGACTGATATAATCCATCAAGTCAATTTATGCTTTCAAGAGAAGAGGCGTGGTCATGTATGGCTGATTAGGAAGCTATTCGGCAGATCTTTAAACGTTGCCAGATCAGTGGTTTTGAAAGTCTTGGTAGGTAGATGAAGCGTTCACTGCCGAAACTGGATCGTCCGCCTTCGCATCGGAATTGGTTCAACTGTGGTCTGTCATATGAACGAAACACATTTCTGGCAGCTATCTAGTGATAGTGCGACTAAAAAGGCATAAAGCATTTTAAAATGAAGGTCAAATTTCCACAAGAACCGCAATCTCCAAGACATAGAGACAAAAGGAGAAGAACGTTGTGAAAACATATCTGCACGACAAACATTGTTTTGCCATTTCATATCAATTCATCCTTTTGTATTTCGGCGCATACAAGACGTCGCTTTTTACAGCTTTTCTTAGTTGATCTATATTCACATGGTATTGTTTGATCCTCACATCAGTTAATGGATCCGGCACAAAATCTACCTTGTCTGATTATTAGTGCCAGCTTCTACTCTTCAAATTCATTTCATTAATAGCTTGCCGTTGATGTGAACATATCGATAAAGACTTGATTACTGTAGTAGACCCAGCAGAGTTGTCGAGTAATAGGTAAGGAACAGCTAAGCATTCTTCACTGAACTAGTCAAACATTTGTCTCTTTGTGGCATCTATCATAGCATCCTTTATCCTTTAAAGAACATTTTAAAAAGCGACTTCCAATAGAGCTCGATAAAAATAGTCCATAATTTTCTTCATTACTGAACTGAGTACATTGGACTTTTACTCGCATGACGTTTCGGTGGCTTCGTATTCCTCAGAGTCGTTGATCCGAGCAGGTGGTCTACAGTTGGTCTTTTTCGAATGCCTCCATCGTGACAAGAACCAGCTGTGGAAAATCGGCTCTCATTAACGTTGCTTCTAAAAAGGCGAAGACTGCGAAACGTTAGTTAGCCGAATAAGAGTTTTCATATCAGCTTTTACGAAATGGTTGAGCTTTATGCTTTTCCAATTGCCCTTCGCAAAGCAGCGAAAATTTTATTCGCACACTGTTGAAGTAAGAACTAGAGGGTGAAGTAATTCCAGTAGCTTCAAGAATCGACTCAACCAACATTTAACGACACTCCATCAGGAAGAATAAATACTCAAACAGCACCCGAAGCAACACGTGAGATGCTCGAATACCTTGTGGACGATGAATGCTATGAGAACGAATGGAATACAAGAAACGCTGCGATCCCGAAAGCAGATGTGATGATGGGTCATACATAACTCCAACAAATAAGACTGCAGCCGCGCAGGGTAATACATGGGCCAAGACTGTGCTTGGGTCAGGTCATTGGAGCAGCTTGAGGTATAATGCGAGGTCAGGCATGATAACAAGGCACTCCTCCATGACAACGCGAGGTCACGCGTGATAACAAGACACGCCTCCATGAGGTACATTTTTGGATTTTTGGAAGTAACCCAAACGGCTTGAAAAGTTTTACGCGCTGATGTTTCGGGTTGCTTTGCGAGCATAGTGACTTCTACTTCAAAATATTCGCCGTTGCATTTCTGAGTCCTTTGTGTGCTTAGTCGATTGTTGGGCGTCAGACTGTACCCGAACTAATGCAATCACCGTCTCTACCGTTAGGGCAAATTATGCAGTTTTTCGTTGCACATATACATATGATCGACGCAATTATTCATTTCTACCCAGGTTTTTGAACCTTTTCATCTATGACCAGCTGCAAATTTTTTCAGTGTTCTTTTATTGCCACGCTTAAGTGCTACCATTCCCAATGGCGCTTAATTTTATGGTCACATCAAACGAAAAGAATTTCAAAGGCTGAAATCGGAAATTGAACGACGAATGAATTTAGGCGGTAAGTGCAGCAAGTTTGAAACTACAGGACATTTCGCATGTTAAGATCGAGGTGCCAACATGTCTCGTCCTATACTTACTTGTCAAAACTCACAAGTTAGTATTCTCTGATGATCTAACGCTTGCCCACTTCTCCACCCTCCAACAAATAAGATCCATGTCCACTCTGGGAGAGCCTGCCAAGCCACCCGTGAGTACAACCAGCCCCCACCTTTAGAGCCCAGCAAGCAAAACGTGTGTTTCAAAAATGCTAAACACGATGAAAAAAACCGACCTCATTTTCCTGACCCCGAAAGAGCCCCCAATTTTGCAGCGTTGTGTAGGACGAGTACGGAGAGACTGCAAAAACCTCAGGGCCAATGGAAGCTGCATGGATCAAGAACTATGGTGACGATCTGTACCTACAACGCACGTACACTTGCATCCGAGTCCTCGATAGAGGACTTGCTCATGCAAGTAAGCATGATAAGGTAGGACGTCATCAGCCTGGATGATGCCACCCATTGAACGCTGTCTCTGATAGTGGAGAAGAACTGTCCCTCGGATCATGCGACAGTAGAGGCGTAAGCGGTGTCGGCGTTCTTGTCAACACGAGTTTGTCCATGAAAATCGATTCAGTCGAACAGCTCACAACCCGAATCGGACGTTCACGATTAAAAAGGATGCGGATCAATACCGACTTCGACAATCTTCGCCGTTTATGCGCCTGCATCAAACTATGACGAAGAAGAAGTCGAAGCCTTCTACATGGACTCTACAGAGAAGACCGTACATTCTTCAAGGTCATCATTGGAGATTTCAATGCCAAGATTGGACTAAGAAGATCGTCTGAGAAACGCCACATTAGGACCCACCGATTAGAACAGAACGAACAGGGTGAGCGGCTCTCTGAGTTTATCATGGCGACCATGACCATCCATGGTAACTCGCAATTCCAGAAACCCCACTCTAAACGCTGAACGTGGAAGTCTTCCAGTGGAGAGTACCATACCGAAATAAACCTCATCATTGTAAATAAAGCGATTTGCTTAACCGATTTCGCTGTTGTACCAAATTCCACACGAGATCAGACCACCGTCTCCTTCGTGCAAGATTTTATTTCTCGCGGAAAGGAGAAAAAGCCGTTAAATTCAAAAACCGAAGTTCTAGAATCACCACAAACTGGGACTTATTCAACTCATTAGCCGACCATTGGAAAGATGCCGTTGTCGACAACATCGACCACGAATGCGATCGGCTCATTGAACATCTTCCCGTTAGCGCTATGAAAGCTGAGAGTTCGCAAGTCACCAAGAGACGTCTGTCTCCAGAAACTCTGGAGCTAATACGCCAGCGTGGAATAGCACAGATAGCATAACACACGAGATACGGGAAAACGGAAACTAACGTCCGAGCTTGCGAAACAATGAAGACAGGCGATAAAAGAACATCTTGAAGGGAGAAGAGCAGCACTAATGGTCGAAGCTGCAGAGGCCGCGAAAAGCATTCGTAAGGCCCACCGAAGCCTCAACAATTAAAGACCAAGAAGATTGGTCTCCGACGCGCAGATGATCGCACGAGCTGCAGGCAACCGCGAACTAACGTCCGAGCTTGCGAAACAATGAAGACAGGCGATAAAAGAACATCTTGAAGGGAGAAGAGCAGCACTAATGGTCGAAGCTGCAGAGGCCGCGAAAAGCATTCGTAAGGCCCACCGAAGCCTCAACAATTAAAGACCAAGAAGATTGGTCTCCGACGCGCAGATGGAACGGCTACAGTGTTCAGAAAAGGCAATGGAAAAAATCATCCACGATTACTACTAAGATCTCTTCGAAAGTCACGTCCACCCCCCGTCATATGAAATAAAAGAGGATGGATGTGTTGCACCACCGGTTCTTCCTTCCAAAATCCGACATGCCATTTCGTCGGTGAAGAATCGAATAGCACCATGTCTGGACAGGATAAGATCAGAACATCTGAAGAACCTTTCGCCAGTCCTCATAAACACATTGGCTCGGCTCTTCACACGTTACCTGCCTGAATACAAGTGGAAGACCAGCAAGACCGTGTTGTTGTTTAAGAAGGGCGACCTACACGATAAGGCAACAATCGCTCAATCTGCTTGTTGTCCGTTGTCTACAAACTGTTCACTCGGGTCATCCTGAACAGGATTGACAGAACACTGGTCGAAGGACAGCCGTGCGAGAAAGCAGGATTTCAAAAAGAACAATGAAACACATTCACACTTTAACAAGGCTCAATGAAGTACAAGTATCGCAGTATCGCGTATCGCGAGAGTACAAAAGACCGCTCTGTCTCACTTTCATCGACTTTGAGAAAGCCTTTGACTCAATTGACATAGAAGCAGTCATGAAAGCTCTTGGTAGTCAAGGAGTCCCTACTCAGTAGATAAGGATTCTTCGTGAGCTGTACACAACTAAAATTTTAACACTCTACAACGATATTAACGTTGACGTCAAAGGAGGAGTTAGGCAAAGCGATATAATCTCGCTAAAATTATTTACAGCCACCCTCCAGAACGTCATGCGAACATTGGAATGGGGCAACATGGGAGTGAAAATCGATGGTCAGCAGATACATCACCTTCGCTTTGCTGATGATATCGTTCTTATATCACCAGACATTGGCCATGCGGAACGTATGCTTGCGGACTTTGATAAAGTGTGTTAAAAGATTGGTCTTCGTCTTAATCTCAAGAAAACGATGTTCATGAAGAACGTATTGGTTTCGTTTGTCCTATTCACGCTCAACGGAATGTATATCTCCGAATGCTCCAGTTATGTCTATCTAAATCGGGAAATCAATATGATGAGCGACTTAGCTCCAGAGCTGAGCAGAAGGAAACGGGCGGCTAGGGGAGCTTTCAAGAGCATCGAGGATGTAGCGAGGAGAACAAAGAACACCCGACTACGTGCCTACCTTTTTCACTCAAAGGCATTTTTTGCTTCTACGTATCCCTCAGAAACTTAGTGGCTGCGAAAGCATTATGGTATATCATTCAGCGTTACCAAACCGGTAGTCGAAATGACAATGCTGGAAGTACGCCGTGTCACACAAGTAAAGGATGGGATCCGAAGCTCTGATTTGCCTCAACGATTGAAAATCAAAGATACGGTGTTGTACGCGAAACAGTCAAAGATAAAGTGGGCCGGACACGCAATGCCTATGAATTATAACCGATAGACAAGAGCTGTTAGTGACTGGTTTTCTCGGGATGTCAAACGTACTGCAGGAAGACCACCGATCTGGCATTGGAAGTTTTTCTCAAGAAGCTTAGAAGAAAGATATGATGCTCGATGATTCCCTAAAACAAGCAGAACCCACTGGGCTACTCTTGTACGCGACAAGGAAAAATGGAGGATTTACTGGCGTTCGCTCAAGTCACTCGACGATCAACGGGACTGCAGGTGATACAGGTGATATATAAAGCTAAAAAGCTCTATAAAGTTCTCGGCGTTTATCAATTCCTGAGAGATGAGCCATGCATTCGACTTCATTAAGCATCGTTGGAGGTGATTGAATGCATATCTGGCCTTTACAATGACTACAATGACTCGCGGTGGCTGGCCGATGTATCGAGCCAGTGCTGATATCCTCCCAGACAAGTCTGGTACCAATTTGTCCACCCCGGAGGGATGGAAGGCTTGGTGGGCCATGGGCGCATTTCACGTGCGCGCCGCAGTGGCGCCTCCAACCACTGCTCCACACGAATAAGGTGGATCGGACACGTAATGCGTGTCCGACCCACCTTATTCCAGACTTCGTGTATACCCGGCCATTCATTTCTCCAGAGTTGGCAGATTGGTACCGGGCTTGTTGTGCAATGGTAGTGGCACTAATTTTATGCATCGGTAAATTGAAAATAGGAAAAAAATGGAAAAAAAATACAGACCAGATATACAGTGGACTGCAGACGATAGAGGCGATAGTTGAAAGAGTGTAAGAAATTTCAAAGGCGCTGCTTGAAACCTTATCGCTAGTGCCTTTATAATCCCTTAGTTGGTTAATGTTTCCAAAAAAGGAGGTGTAGTCGTGTATGGCTGGTTAGGAAACTGTCAAGGATTTTTCAAAACGTTCCCAGATCAAAGATTTTAACACTTATCGTAGGTAAATGAAACATTTATTACCGAAACCAGATCGTTCAGTTCAGCATTAAATAAAACGATAAACCTCTTGGCGTTGACCAATCACTCAGGGATGCGCCGTGCATTCGACTTCGCTAAGAATCGTTTGGAGGTGGAAGCAATTGAATGTATATCTGGCCTATATAATGATTTGCGGTGGCCTACCGATGAATCCTCCCATACAACCCTGATACCAATTTGCCGACCATGGAGGGATGGAAGACTTGGTGAGCCGTGGACGCGATAATCGATTCCATTTGTGTATTGCAGAGCGCCTCCGACCACTACGCCACACGCGTCCCCGTCTTTCGCATTAACGTTAGATTTAGGTATAGTCTATCGCTTTAAAAAGCATATGACTAGTTCCAGTTTCGCGATAATATGATTATGAAGGTATAAAAGATATCTTAAAAAAAGGGTCAAATTTGCATGTGACACGGAACCTGCTAGATACGGCTACAAAGAAAAAAAAATTGTGAAGACGTACATCGCTATTTCATATCAACTCATTCTTTTGCTTTTAGTTGCTACCAAGTTACCTCTTTTAACAGCTTTTCCTAGATGATCTCTTTATCATTTTATATGACCCGTCATCACGTCTGCTGTGTGGATCTTTGCACTTCTCACATTCAAGTCGTTTCCTCGCATTTATCATCTACGAACGTCTTCCAAGTTTTTACGTGTGGCTTCGGTTGATGCTTGAGGGTTTTCATTTCATCTTGAATGTTGCAGAATTCTGGTCGAGTCGATTCTCCCTGGATTTCTGAGATAGTTGGAATGGAGTGTTCCCAATTGGATTGCAGAGAGTGGTATTTTCTCGCGCAAGTCCGGTGCCGATTTCTGGAAACAGAGGTGTGAGTGGCCCGGCACGGAATCGAACTAACACTATGTTCGTGATGGCCGACATCAATACCACCATGCTGTCCACTTCCTGACCTATATTCACACTTCTTCATATCGTTCTGTCTTGATTTTCGCTAATGAGGCCGTCATAGAAGCTGGGGCCTTTATAGAAGTTGTCCTGTTAATGCCAGTCTTCAGCCTTTAGATTTGCTCAACGTGTTTATTTTATCAATTTTTTATTGCTAATATTGACGTATGTATAAAGATCTCATCGCCCAATTAGTAGCATAGTAGTGTGAAAGCAGAATTTCCGAGTTGCATGTCGGAAACAACTAGGCGTTCTTCACTGAACAAGCTAACATATTTGTCGTCTTGTGGTATCTAACACGACACTAAGCCCTTTATAGAGCATCTTAAAAACCAACCCTCATTAAACCTCGGAGAAATTAATCAATAATTATTCGGTCCTTTAGCCTTTATTCGGTTAAAGCTTCGGCGTCTTGGCCTTTTTCAAAGCAGCGTTAATCAGAGTCGATAATCGACAGCCTGTCGCCCCCACGATGTGGGTGTTCGGGAACGATCACCGGTGGACCTCAACTCGGATCAACACTGCCTTGAAGAAGACGAAGACTCCGAAGCGTTAGTCGAATGAAAGCTTTTACACCAACCCTTACAGTTTGCTTTCGCTTTATGGTTCACCATTTTCCCTTAGTAATGCAGTGATATTCTTAGTTGTACACTATCTTAGTGAGGACAATAACACGCAACATGTTCAATACCAACTTTTATTCAACATCAGCTTGAAAATTCAATGCGTCAGCCTACTGAAAAATTACAAATGAATTTATAATGTTTTAACTTGATCTATTTGCTCTTACTCATGAATACAACCTCTCAGGATCCTTGTGCTTATAAACGAAATTCCTACAAATCCTTGTTGTGATTAACTTTTCGGCGCCATCGACATCGTGAAACTTGCGATGATTCAAGTCGAGCGTGTACCCCAACTTGACGTTCTCCTTCTATCTCCAGGATTGCGGCGTGAATCGTCCCGACCAGCTTTCTGCGACAATTGATAAAGAGAGCGAAATGCTCAAGCAGCAGCCGAAGCAGCCGATACAACACGTGAAATGTTCAAGGGCTTTTGTGTCCGATAAATAAGAAAAGAACGAATCGAATACAAGAAGTGCCGGATCATAAAAGTAGAATAATAAATAATATAATACTTTTGATATCGTGCTGATCGACGACTCTACTCTCAACAATCGAAACTGGCCTTGCACCTAGAGTAGAATCTGGTGCCTTGCAACGATTTGATGTTTACTGCCACTAAGGCAAGACGTACTGCAAATGCTATCTTGGTTTTGATGACTCTTCATGACAAAATAAAGGGCTCCAGAGTGGGAAGTAATATCGTTCTGTTCATTAACACTTTACCATTTGCAGTTCTCGCCGCCAACAACAAGGTAAAAGATAAAGGATAAAGCTCTCGGCGTTGATCAATCTTTTATACACGATGCTGATGGTGAATATAATGATAATGTCCGTGTGCAGAAGTCGGTGTTATCATTAGCTAGCACAGTGCAGAAGTCGGTGTTATACACGATACACGATAATATCGTTCTGTTCATTAACACTTTACCATTTGCAGTTCTCGCTGCCAACAACAAGGTAAAAGATAAAGGATAAAGCTCTCGGCGTTGATCAATCCCTGAGGGATGCGCCATGCATTCGACTTCATTAAGTATCGTCGGAGGTGATTGGATCCATATCTGGCCTTTACAATGACTCGCGGTGGCCTGCCGATGTATCGAGCCAGTGCTGCTATCCTCCCAGACAAGTCTGGTACCAATTTGCCGACCCCGGAGGGATGGGAGGCTTGGTGGGCCATGGGCGCATCTCATGTGCGCGCCGCAGTGGCGCCTCTAACCACTGCGCCACACGCGCCCTTAACAACAAGGCACTAACTAAAATTTAATCCATCGCAAATATTATTGGATAATTCTTTTTACTTCTGTTCAGCAAACACGAGGTGTTATTTTATTTCTTTATTTACGTACAAGGCGAAATCCGCCGAAACGTCAGCTTGTACGTAAATAAAGAAATAAAATAACACCTCGTGTTTGCTGAACAGAAGTAAAAAGAATTATTTCATCAATGCCGAGGTTAATAGAAAGTCGGACGTGGGATTTATTATTGGATAGTTCATAGCACGCTTGAATTGGTAGAATAAAGTGCTTGCTGAACATCAGGCCACAAATGAATTAAATGTCCGAATTTATTAGTCATTGTTTTCAATGGAGACATACCTCACATGTTCTCATTCTGTTAGCGAAATCTTTAGCAAAGCTTGATGAACTCCATACCCTCGCACCGTCTTGAAAAGATGCAAAGGAATGAATTTTGGGCGAAACTGTAATGCGCTTAAAATATTGCTCAGGTGTATGGAGCCAGCTGAGTAGCTCATGAACGCAATAAGTATGAAGGATAAATGCTATTGAACTTTACCCTGAGAAAAATTAACAGGATTAAAATTTACAGAAATGGTTTTATGATTTCAACGAGAAGAGAACCATTTGATGCGGCTGCAATTTCCAGACCGATCGCGATTTTCGACTTTGAAACAGAGCGGTGGAAAACTGTATAAGTATTAAAAATACTGCGTTAATACTGCCAATATTATCAAAACAACAGCTTAACGGCATTTGTCGACAAGAGAGTACAATGGAGTTGTTCTCAAGACCAACTCTCCTCTATTAAATCCCACGACCGACTTTCTACGTTTGCCAACTAGGTGTTCTTTTATGCGAACACAGAGTGGTCCGCCCGTTTCGCCAATGTATTCGTCTCCGCACGCCTTACAGGAGACCAGATAAACTGTAACTGAGCTCATGGAATCACCGCGCCTCTACCATTAGGGCGAAGATTGCAGATTTTGAAACATTGCTCTTCAAACCCTGTGGGAAAAGGAAGAGAAGGAAATGCAGATGAATAGAAAGATAACTAAACTCATATTGGATGCTTGGTGGAAAGGAAAACAAATTATATTGGCAAAAGATCCTACAGTAGCCCGCCTTGAGGTCTCTAACAAGAAGAGTTGGCCAACTTGATCGTCTTGGGAAAAGTTGCCACTTCTTAACTCCAAAGCTCGAAGGTTCAGCAATTTTACTTCGAGGGTTCATGCTGAGCAATTTTTTCTTCGTATGACAGGTCTTCGTTCGACCGTATCTGGAGGTCCCGTTTCGTTCATATTAATTAGGACAACATGACAACAGTGTTGATTAATAGAAAACCAACACTGGAAATTTACTTGGTACACATATTCCAAAAAAGGAGTACTGGAGATGTAATCTAACCAGACATTACTGCAAATTCTTCAGTGACCATCAAAACCCATCCACATTAACTATATGCTATCATACTTATTGCACTCGAAAACGTGAGTCTCATAAAATAGGGACATTAAGCCAATTCGTTCAGATCATGGACCGATGGACCAGTGAAATAACTCTGTCGATCGATACCTATTTGCGCTACACACTAGTCTTACTGTTCTGAAATGCATTGAAATCAAGTATTCATAAGAAGTGGCGTTCTTTATAATTTAGTCGCTAGAGTTGTAATTCGAAAAAATCAAGAAGAGAGATTTTTCTGTTTCATGGGAATGAATGTAGTGACGCAAAGTGTTTGTTAGTTAATCGAAAATTAATGTCCCACAACAATCCACCACTGGATCTCAAGGTCATTTCATGCGAAAACGATTTTTTATATGAATGCGTAGTTTTCTTGTTCAGCAATTGCGAGGTTGTTATTCAGCATACATTTACTTCCATAGAAAAACACAACACAATGCAACAGAACACTAGCTGACGTTTCGGCAGTATCGTCTTCTTCAGAGCCTGGAAGGGTATGCTGATATACAATTTTTTAGGCCAAACACTTCAATAACACTTACAGTAAGACGAAAAACTTCATGGCAATTACATGATCAACAACTTCTCGAAAAACTCACCGCTTTTTTACATGACTTCCAATGAGGAAGGTTAGAACAGCTGATTATAGTCGCATATGGTTGATGACTGCGCCACCCCACATCAGAAATTGATATATAGACACGGGGCCAGGTCGCGTGTAACCTCTGGGCATTCCTCCATGCTACTCATTGCCGTTGTTTGCGCGTTGGTGTTATAGTTTCCTGTGCGAGGATAAACTTCTAGAGGCTTTTTGGATAAATGCCAAAAATCCGGCAATGAATAGCAGGGAGGAATGCCCAGAGGTTACACGCGACCTGGCCCCGTTTCTTTGGATTAATTTCTGATGTGGGGTGGCGCAGTCATCAACCACATACGACTATAATCAGCTGTTCTAATCTTCCTCATTGGAAGTCATATAAAAAAGCGGTGAGTTTTTCGAGAAGTTGTTGATCATGTAATTGCCATGAAGTTTTTCGCCTTTTTGTAAGTGTTATTGAAGTGTTTGGCCTAATAAATTGTGCATCAGCATACCCTTCCAGGCTCTGAAGAAGGCGATACTGCCGAAACGTCAGCTACTGTTGTGCTGTATTGTATTGTGTGTTTTTCTATGGAAGTAAATGTATGCTGTATAACAGCCTCGCGATTGCTGAACGAGAAAACAACGCATTCATATTCCAATACCGAGGTTAATAGAAAGTCGAACCTGGGAACTCTTGCAAGATGTACCAGCAAACGATTTTGTATTGACACTTATGCATATGAACAAACATGACGAGCATTACTGTAGGAAGAGCGTAAACATGAAGATCGCAAAAAGATCTAAAAAACACTGAGTTCACCCACGTCAATCTGAGGGTGCCATGAAAAAAAGTCCGTGAAAAATTGCAACACGGGCCACGGGAAAAAAAAGTAAGCTACTGTCAACCAATTATTGCACTATTGTGATGTCAAAAATCTTGCTGTCCTTTCCTGAACTTCTTTTCCTCATAATCGTGTGAAAAGGTCACATAGTTTGCAAAACTATCATTGGGCTAAGTTGCTCCAAAGTAGATTTGTCTAGACGCCTTGTGTTGCCAAGTGATATTCCATAAGTAATCCAGCGTCGTTGCAGGAGTTTCTGAGCGTCCACCTTCGATATAGAATGGGAGTTCTTTTCCGAAACAGATCGAGAATATTCACAAAAAGATGGGCGTTTCCGTTTGGAAACGAATGAATGCTAAGAGTCATTCATGATTCGTCAAGAGAAGCACTCGAATATTAAATATTAAGCAGCAAGTAAATCTCAACCGCAGGTGTATGCGGCGGGAAACGAACGTGCTATTACCCTTTTTGGCGGCTAACGTCTTCACCGCCACACCGTGCGTGTTCTTCGTTTCGCCTGTCTCTCAGCTATCGATCACCATATACCTGCTGTACGGAGTTTTGTAAATATTTTTGCTTCATTGTAATTGTATTCCACATCACACTCTAAGGTGAAAAATTATAGTAGGCAGCAAATAAAAAGTTAACACTGCTATTTGAACTACAGCCGCAACTTAACTAAGTTCAATTCCGATTTGGACTCCGCAGATCAATCCCGTTGACGAGTGATTGCTAATGGCACTGATCGATAGAACTAGCTGAGAGACAGGAGAAACGAAGGACTCACATGGTGTGGTGGTGAACTCGTTTGCTCCCGGAAAGGATAATAGCGCTTTCTTTTCCCGCCGCATACACCTGTGATCCAAAGCTAGCAAATATCTCAGTTTTAGATTCCTTTAGGACTCGAGTTATGGCGAAGGAAAATTTTTCAAGCTGCTCACACATCCTTTGTAAACTGTGTAAATTTTGGATATTTCAAGTGGTTGTAAATTGCTTTGGAGAATTGTGAGTTGCTGGAGTAAATGCATTTTAGCCGAACACTTCGTTGAATCACCAATCACACCCCTAATAAGGTGTTCTGTGACGCTCCAGTTCAATTCATTCAAGAGTGAGATAGACGACTACTGAAGAGAACACCAAATTGTGCCCAAAGAAATCTGAAAAAAATATCACCCAATGTTGGACCGGGGTGCCGTCCTTGGACCAACAAACATATTCCTCTACCTAATAAACAAATAGTAACTAACTTTCGGACGAATTTACCTGTCCGATTTGAATTCCACGAAAGAAAATTATTACTGGGGAGCAGATATGGATCTCTTTAAACCGGACCAATGCGCGCAGATATTCTCGGCGATCGTAGCTCACTATTTGTTCATATGCGTCTATGTCAGTGTTATGTCATTCCACCCAGAAATGACTTATTTTTCAGCAATTCGCCTTATCATCAGCAGCTGTCTCAAGGTGTATTTAAGACAGTATACAATAACAAGCACTAAGCAGTTGATGCAAATTCAAACAAACTTTCCATAGCCATGGGCGCGTGTGGCGCAGTGGTTGGAGGCACCACCGCGACCCACTGTGGAATAGATCCCCGCGCCTATAGCCCACCAAGCTTTCCATCCCTCCAGGGTAGGCAAATTGGCACCAGTCTTGTCTTGGAGAATAGCAGCACTGGATACATCGGTAGGCTACAGCTAGTCGTTTTATAGGCCAGATATGCATTCAATCACCTCCAACGATGCTTAATGAAGTTGAAGGCATGGGACTGATCAACGCCGAGAGCTTTATCCTTTTCTCCTTTTATATCGCTTTCATTTACAATTTTCTCTCACTGAAAAAATTCACTAACCGTTTTTTCTTTTTTTTTTCTTTCTCTTCATTTACAAAAAAAGTGTTTGCAAAATTTGGCCTTGCCAGAACCAGAAGTCTAAATAAAAACGCATTTTAATAGATGTCTAACGCCAATAAGTGAATGAAATTATTCGCGAGATACACTAAATTTCAAAGTCACTAAAAAATGGGCGGAATTCTTTTTATTTTATATAACCTGACATCGCACATTATGGGTGTATCAACATTTCTTTCATATCACTCGTTTCGCTACAACCATTATCCACAAAGGTCTTTCTGTCTCATGGCGGGTTCACCTGTGGTCCCAGATTTCGTCCTTCCCACTGAATATTCTTGAATTCTGATCAAGCCGATTCTGTTTGGAATCTTAGAATCGCTATACTCAGCCATTCCTTCATTTTCTTCATTGACCCTGCCGGTAAAAGCGTGGTATCTGCGATGCCTTCTAACCAGACATTACTGAAGATTTTTCACTGCATATCACAGTTCATTAGTATCAGCTACCCATTGCCACACATCATTGCCTTTGAATAATGTATAAACAGGGTTGGTCTAAAGTTCAATATGATCCTGTGGAGCTTTGAATTGATCACACCATTGCCTTTGAATAATGTATAAACAGGGTTGGTCTAAAGTTCAATATGATCCTGTGGAGCCATTGGCCAATATGTTCAGATTATTGGCTAATGAACTTTGGAATAGCTCCATCGGCCGAGTATCCAACCACGTCACAAATTGATGTTGTTTGCTGATTGGCATTAAGATCAAATTTTCAACAAAAGTAGGGCCTTCGATAAAATGGTCAATTTAATTGTAACTCGAACACATCGCATGTGGAGATTTTTTAGTCCCTAAGGATTGAGTGCTAAGGCGGCCTCTTTTTGCACCCGTCAGCCCGTCAACAAAAGGACCTCACACAAGCAGCTGTACAACAATGTGAAATCAGCCACGTCATTTCAGCTGTGTCACACGGAAAAAAAGAAACAAAAAATCAGAAAGCACATATTGCCCGACAGAAGGTCAACCACTCTAGTGATTGTCATGTTACTAAGGAGTCAAAAAAGGCAAACAGAATTTGAACTTTATAACTCACAATCCTGTTTTTCTTCAACTTTGGCATGAGTAATCAGCTTGTATTCTTTCCTTGATAAGCCAACACGAGATTGATAAAAATGTCTTTTCGGCTAAAGCTTAGAGGTGTTCGTCTTCCTCAGAGTCATGGATCCGAGTCGATGTTCGGCTGTTTCTGCTCTTAGTGTGCTGTCTCTGTCGTCGCATAAGGTCGAATATTCTTCAGTGGAGCACTGCTTGTATGGCGCAACATCACCCAGCGATACTCCTTCGTACAAGACAGTTGATATGAGCGGTAGCTGCCCAGTGAAAACGAAAATATCGAAACATTAGCCGAAAATAAAGTTCTTTAACAAACTCGTAAAAGCCCATCATTGAGGAAATACATACACCTTATTTTCTTTTTTATTTTATATGACAACGGATCTCCCTCATATGAGGGATCTAGAGCCGGTTAGTAGCGAGGCTGTGTGGCGCGTCACCAGGTGGCGGATAGGGGGTTAATTGCGAACCAAAAGCGACCTTTGCTTTCCTGAGACGCAGGTGGATCCAGGGGATGGACTCCCTGTTTCTGTTGCGCCGATTTGGCACATACTTTCTGTATTTGCTAGGTGTATTCATGCATGCGTTTGTGGGTGCGTTCTCGCTTATGCGGATTGTATTCTACGAGTCAATTCGACCAAAAGCCTTCAATTAAGTGACAGGGAAGTATACGGGGAGGGTGGGGAGGGGGGAAGGGGGCGGTTAGGAGTCGCCTGCAACAAAAAAAGCTCCATGTCCACTCTGGGAGAGCCTGCCAAGCTACTAGTGAGTACAGCCAGCCCCACGTTCAGAGCCCATCAAGCTATACGTGGGTATCAAATATGCTAAATACAGTTAAAAAAAAAACGGGCCTCATTCCCTTGACCCCGAAAGAACGCCCAATTTCGCAGCGTTGGGTAGGACGAGTACGGAGAGGGTGCTAAAATCTCAGGGCCAATGGAAGCTGCCATGATCAAGAACTATAGTGGCGATCTGTACCTACAATGCACGTACACTTGCATTCGAGTCTTCGATAAAAGACTTGCTCATGCAAGCAAGAATGATAAGGTACGACGTCATCGACGTGGACGAGACGAGACGACGCCACCCATTCAACGCTCTCTATGACGCTAGAGAAGGACTTTTTATCGGAAAATGCGACAGTAGAGGCGTAGGTGGTGTCGGCGTTCTCGTCAACGTGAGTTTGTCCATGAACACCGCTTCATTCGAACAGCTTGCAACCCGAATCGGACGTCTACGATTTAAAAAAAAGTGGATTAACACCGGCTTTGACAATCTTTGTCGTTTACGCGCCAACATCAAACTATGACGGAAAAGAAGTCGAAGCGTTCTACATGGACTTGGAGAGGTTTTACAGAGAAGACCATACATTCTTCAAGGTTATCATTGGGGATTTCAATGCCAAGATCGGACCAATGGAGGGTACCATAACGAAATAGACCACATCACAGTAAATAGAAAGTTTTGCCTAACCGATGTCGCTGTGGTCCCAACATTCTACATGGGATCAGGCCACCATCTACTTCGTGCAAGATTCTGTTTTTCGCGGAAAGGAGAAGAAGCAGCATGATTCAAAAACCGAAGACCCAGAACCACCGCAAACTGGGACTTATTCAACTCATTAGTCGGTTGTTGGGAAGATGCCGTTGTCGACAACATGGACGAGGAATACGATCGGCTCATTCAACATCTTCACGTTGGCGCCATGAAAGCTTAGAGTTCGAAGGCCACCAAGAGACGTCTGTCTCCAGAAACTCTCGAGCTAATGCGCCAGCGTAGAATTGCACGAGCTGCAGGCAACCGCGAACTTACGTCCGAGCTGGCAGTGCATACAGGCGATAAAAGAAGATCTGAAAGAGAGAAGAGCAGCAGTATTGGTCGAAGCTGCAGAGGCTGGGAAAAGCATTCGCAAAGCCCGCAGAAGCTTCACCAATTACAAGAACAAGATGATTGCACTGCGACGCCCAGATGGAACAATAACAGCGTCCAGAAAGGCAATGGAGAAAATCATCCACGAATACTACTCAGATCTCTTCGATAGCAACGTCCGCCTCCCGTCTTATAAAATAAAAGAGGATGGATATGTTGTTCCACCGGTTCTCCCTTCAGAAATCCGACATGCCATTTCGTCGGTGAAAAATCGAACAGCACCAGGTCCGGACAGGATAAGATCAGAACATCTGAAGAACTTTTCGCCAGTCCTCGTAAGCACACTGGCTCGGCTGTTCATACGTTATCTGTCTGAATGCAAGGTCCTTATTCAGTGGAAGACCAGCAAGACCGTGTTGTTGTTCAAAAAGGGCGAACTACACGATATCAGCACTTATCGCCCAATCTGCTTGCTTTCTGTCGTCTACAAACTTTTCACTCGAGTCATCCTAAACAGGATTGACAGAACAGTAGACAAAGGACAGCCATGAGAGCAAGCAGGGTTTCGAAAAGGATTTAGTACGATGGACCACATTCACACGTTAACAAGGCTCATTGAAGTATCGCGAGAGCACAAAAAACCGCTCTGTCTCACCTTCATCGGTTTAGATTCAATTTAGTGCCTTTGATTCAATTGAGATAGAAGCAGTCATGGAAGCCCTTGGTAGTCAAGGAGTCCCTACTAAGTACGTAAAGAATCTTCGTGAGCTCTACAAAAATTTCACAACCAAGATTTCACCATTCTACAACGATATTAACGTTGACGTCAAAAGAGGAGTTAGGCAAGGCGATACAATCTCGCGAAAATTATTTACCGCCATCCTCCAGAACGGTATGTCAACATTGGAATGGGATAATATGGGAGTGAAAATCGATGGTCGGCAGATACATCACTTTCGCTCTTATAACATCAGTCATTATCCAAGCGAAACGTATGCTTGTGGACATTGAAAAAGCGTGTGGAAAGATTGGTCTTCGACTAAATCTCAAGAAAACGATGCTCATGAAGAAGGGATTGGTTTCGTTTGCCCCATTCACACTCAGAGGAACGAACAATGGTCGTCAAGGTCACTCAGCGTTATCGAACGCTCAGTCGAAAGGACGATGCTAGGAGTATCCCGTCTCACACAAGTAAAGAATGGGATCCGAAGCTCCGACCTACGTCGACGAATGAAATCAAAGATGCCGTTCTATACGCCAAACAGTCGAAGATAAGGTAGGCCGAACACGTAATGATTATAAATGATAACCGATGGACAAGAGCTGTTAGTGACTGGATTCCTCGGAATGTCAAACGTACTGCTGGAAGAACACCGATCTGGTTTTCGAAGCTCTTCTCGAAAAGCCTAGAAGAATGATATGATGCTCGACGAGTTTCTAAAGCGAGCAGAACCCATTGGGCTACTCTTGCAGGCGACATGGAAAAATGGAGGATTTACCGGCGACCGCTCGAGTCACTCGACGATCAGCGGTACTGCAGGTGATACAGGTAATTTTATATGACCCGTTTTCACGTCTACTGTGCCGATCGCAGCATCTCACATTCGATTCGTTTTTGTTCGCATCCACTGCCCACGAAGTTTTTCCAACTTTTTATGTGTGTCTTCGCTTGCTACTTGAAGATCTCCATTTCATCTTGAATGCCGTAGAATACTGGTCGAGCCTGGAGTTCTGAGACAGCCGAGTTAGAGCGTTCCAAATTCGATCGCAGAGAGTGAATTTTTTTTCCAGACCAGCCCACTACCAAATTCGCAACCCCAGTGGGACGAGAGGCTTGGTCGGCCTGGAGCGGAATCGGACTAGCACCGTGTTCATGATGACGGACATCGCTACCACAGTGCCATCCATTCCCACATATACCTTATAGTGTTCGAAACCAGAGAAATACACTTGCTACTTACGCATACAACTTAAAAAAACAACTTTTTGTAAGCTTTGGCGTGAATAGGCGGTATACGTGTATGTTTGCACGATAACCCATAACCCATAACCCGGGGCGCGAGCGGCGCAGTGATTGGGGGCGCCATTGCGACACGCATGTGGAGTCGACCCCTGCGTCCATGGCCCACCAAGCCTTCCATCCTTCCGGGGTCTGCAAATTGGTAACAGGCTTGTCTGGGAGGATAGCAGCGCTGGCTCGTTACATCGGCAGGCCACCGCGAGTCATTGTAAAGGCCAGATATGCATTCAGCCATCTCCAGCGATATTTAATGTAGTCGAATGCATGGCGCATCCCTCAAGGATTGATCGACGCCGAGAGCTTAATCCTTTTAGCTTTATTCATGTATGTTCAAAGAAATTGCCATCGTTGACCTGATGCGAGGTTGGTGACAGTTGTTGGTGTTGTTGAGATTCGGTGCGCGATGTTTCGGCGGCTTCTCCTTCCTAAGCTCCTGCACGTACTTTGTGTGACGTGATCCATATGATTCGGGAACTACCTGTAGCATTAATAAGAATCTAACAGAAAAACAAGCGCCATGTTGTTTAGAGACTACTGATAGTGTTTTTACGCGTAGGTCCAACGGTGTGTTGTTCATCACACAGAATGACGCGTGAAACTCCACCCAGTTCAAAACACGAATTTGGAAAACGGCACCAGGTAACGAGTGGTAGTGAGACATTCGTTTTTCCTGTTCATCTTTGCGCTTTTGAGGCTTATGCAAAGCACTTCAATAGTTTTGCTGTTATCCTCGCAGACAAGTCTGGTACCAATTTGTCGACCTCGGAGGGATGGAAGGCTTAGTGAGCCATGGGCGCCGGGATTGATTACACGTATGTGTCGTGGTGGCGCCTCCAACCACTGTGTCACACGCGCCCTAAAATAATCAGCATGCTTATAAATTATTGAACTAACATAAGGTGAAGAAGTGAAACGAAACGACGAAAAGTTAGCCGAATAACACTGATTTATCAACCTCGTGTAAGCGCAATTATTTAAACAAATGAATAGTGTTTTTCGTAGGTAAAACTCAAAGCCTATATAGCACAAATTGCGCTAAATGTGCTTCCATCCTTGAAAGCTATCATTCTGATGGATGAAGAGTTCGAAAGTACAACCCTCAAACGAAAAGTTGCCTTCGTAATCCCGCTTCACTTTGTTCTCTGAATTTATCAGTTGATGACAATTTGTGTTTTAACCAGTAATCCATCTTACAGCAGTCGGTATTTTGTTAGCTAGAGCAGGGCGAATAGGAATTTCTTTTATTTTACATCACCTGAGATCACACATTGTGTGGATATCAATATTTCTTTCAGATCATTCATTTAGTTACATCCATCGTCTGAAAAGGTCTTCCTATTTCATCGTTGGTCCACCTAAGGCCTCAGATTTCGGCTTGCCTACTACGTTTTCCCGAATTCTGACGACTCTTTTTGGAATCTTGGAATCACTGTACTCAGTATGTACTCTACTCCTCGATCTTCTTCATTCACCCAGCTTCTAAAAGCGAGGTATCTGCGATGCCTAACCAGACATTACCGAAGATTTTCCATTTATCATCATAGTCTATTAGTATGAACTTCACTGCACCATTGCCTTTAAATACTATACGAACAGAGCAGGTCAGAAGTTCAATATGATCCTGTGGAACAATAGACCAATGTACTCGGACTGAGAAACCTTTAGAATATCACCATCGATCGTTATCCATCCACGGTACAAATTGATGTTGCTTGCTGGGTGGCATTTAGACCAAGTTTTCAACAAAAGTACTACCTTCGATAATTTGGCTAATTTAGTTGTAAATCGATAAAATCACAAATGGAGATTTCTCAGTCACTCACGATTGAACACAAAGGAGGTCTGTATTTGCCAGTGCCGGCAATGACGTACTCATACTCCATAACAATCCACCCCCGATGCCAACGTCATTTTCTTCTTGAGATAGTGATTTGGATTGTTATTTCTGCATCTGGTCAAACAGTAAAAAGCCCCTGAACAACAGGACTTTACACAAACAGCTGTGCAATAGTGGGGAATCAACCACGTCATTTCGACAATGTTACACCAGAAAAAAAACCAAAAAAAGCGAAGACATATAGTACCCGATAGAACGCCAACCTCTGCAGAAAGTGTTACGCTACTCTTGGGTCAAAAAGGGCATACAGAAATTACTTCAAAAAATTAAATAGACTTTGTAGTCCACAAATCGACGTTCCGTTACTCTTGGTAAGACTAATCAGCATGTATTCTTTCACTGATAAGCTAGCATGAGGCTGATTAAGATGTCTACTGGGCTAACGCTCCGACGTCTTCGTCTTCCTCAGAGTAGATAATCCGAATGGATGATCACAATCGTTTCTGCTCTTGATGTGGGGAATCCTTTGTAGTACCAAGTCGGATCTTCTTCAGTGGAACACCGCTTGGATGAGCAATATTGTACTGCGATGCTCCTTAATATAAGACGGTTGTTGTAGATAGTGATAGCCCAGTGAAAAACGAAGATATCGAAAGTTTACTGAAAATAAAATTGAAAAAAAATGTTTATGAAACTCTTATTGGCCTATCGTTGAAAAAATACATATACTTTATAACGCGCGAAATAGGAGAAATATAAGTGACATATATGAATATAATTTAAAAGGTCAACTTCCTACAAACCTTGCCATTAGTAATCGGTATTGTATGTACGCCCATAAAAATTGCCGTCGTTGAACTGACGCGACTTGGTGCCACTTGATGGCGTTGTCGTCGTAACTCGGTGCCTGACGTTTCGGCGACTTCGCCTTCTTCAGAGCTTGAACGTATTTTATGTGACTTCATCCATATAATTCGGCGAACACTATCTGTAGTATTAATAACGATCTCGCAGATAAATGAGTGATTTTTTATCTGAAGACAACTCATCGTATTGCTGCGTGTGGAACTACCCATGTGTTCTTCGTCACACTGGATGACGAGTGAAACTGCACCTAGATCAAAAAATCGGTTTAGAAAAAGACACTAGGCCACGTATGTTAGTGAGGTATTCATCTTCCAGGTTCATCATCTTTGCGCTTTTGAAACTTAT
Organism: Angiostrongylus cantonensis; assembly: GCA_009735665.1. Lineage (NCBI taxonomy): Eukaryota > Metazoa > Nematoda > Chromadorea > Rhabditida > Metastrongylidae > Angiostrongylus > Angiostrongylus cantonensis. Next base: position 28,083 of record MQTX01000143.1, on the reverse strand, counting down.
CCGAAACACTTCACTGTCTCTGCACGTTGATCTTCTTGATTTCTGAGCTTGGATCTTGACAGTCACTTCAAAATCATCGCCATTGTGCTTTTGTGCCCTATACGTGCCAAAAGAGTTGTATGGCGAGTTTTAAGTCTTCCATCTAGACGTTTTTTTTTTCATACGGAAAAGACGGCATATACAAGTCATTTCCTTTGTATCTCAATGTGCCCATGTTATGCAGCTACAAATCCTTAAACCATGTGGGTTCAAAATTTTCTTAGGTTTTATGTGCTTCGTACAACACAATTTATCCAGCGTACGGGTCAAGACAAGGTCTGAGTGAGATGTGCATCTGCATCATTTCTTATAAGAATATCCAATCTGCAGAAGGGGTTGAACGTTTCATGCGGGAAAGAAAATCTTGAAGCTTCTACTGAGGCCAGTCGAAGGTCATATTCATTCAGCAGATTTGTATTCGAAAAAAACGATGACGATGAAAGGTTGCGATGACCATTATTCTTCATGATGGGTAATGATGTAGCATCCAGTTATCAAGCTTCAAGTTGATAGTGCACGAACAACTTTGCAAAAGAAATTCTTCTTTTCAAGAGCTGTTTGGAAGGTTATATGCATCATTTTTAACACGAGATCTTTCAGAGGCTTAGGGTTTTCGCAGGTTTCGGTTTTCGCACGATGAACGGTACGATTCTGGCGAAACATAGAGCGTTTTGGTGTAAAAATTCAGCAATTACATAAATGATCTACTCGAATAACTGACAAACAGCTCTGGTATCCTATGAATTTGAAAAAGCTACAAACGTAAAAATTGTAAGAATGTGCTAGATTTATTAAAAATATGCTGCATATAAAGTTCTCCGTCTTCATCCTTTTTTCTCCAGGTGTTGATATTTAACCTCAGGCACAACGTTGCTTAGTGGGGCGTTATCGATGGCAAAAGATTTTGTAAAAATTTATATTCCTCTTCGACTCTGTACGAGACAGACAATGAAGGATAAAGGATAGAGCTCTCGAAAATTCTGTAACACAATAACTTCTTGGACTATGAGAGTACTGTTTTAGAAAAATGACAGAACCTGGAGATCGACAAAATATGATTCGCTCGGTCTGCAAAGGCTATGGTCGACATCGGTCGCTGAGAGAGAGCCCGATTTTGTCACATAACAATACCTGGACGCACTCTGGAATAAAGCTATGAAATTTCCTAGAATTGCATTGCGATTCCTAACATTATTAAGCATGCTATTCAGACCTTAAGCCAACTGGCCGCTATTCCTTGAAAGAGCTCGCCCACTAAATGCTTTTCAAAAAAATAGTGCTGAGATCGTCCATGCGTCCTTAGAAATTGGCCAGACGATGACACCTCAACTTAAATAATCTTCCTCGACAAACTCTTTGGTTCCATCAGTGATGGAAAGAACTATTCTTAGAGCACAAAATATTGTAAAGCCAAAACATAGCAATCTCAAAGTACTTATGTAATCCACATAGTCGTTTGAATAGTAGAAGTAGAGGAAATCATTCGTGTTGAAGTGTTGTTTAGGTGAGTGACCCCGTGGTACTGGTGGCCACATGCATAACAAATAATAAAGTACCTTGCAAAAAAGCGAAGAAAAAAACGATTATAAGATGTAGCTATGCCGGCTTCACTGGAAAATTGGTAGAATTTGATCAGATGGCTTTGTGATAGTGCAGAGATCGTGAAAAGCGCCGTTACATAAATGCCCTTTACCCAAAATCTATGTTGTTTTGCAATTTCTAGACATGATACTGTTGTTCAAATAGAAGCGGTAGTGTATTTAACGGCAATCTCCAAGCTTCGTTCTCTTTTGCAGCTCTTCATCGCTAACGGTCTGCCCGTTGTGCTTAAGACCTCCACCCTCTAGTTTTTCGGACCTTAAGGAAGTGTGTGAAATATTGTTCTTCATATAACGCACTAGTGCAAAAAAAATACTTCAGTGATTTTGCTCAATGAACGGCAACTAAAAATACAAGATTTATCATCATTTTTCCCTAAAGATACTTTACAAATTGAATTAAGCACTTTGCAAGCTTTGCTTCGCGGTGTTTCGCTACACGCAATGAAATTTGGAGAGCGGTGCAGTGTGGTCCTCTGGCTAGCAATGAAGTATCATTCGAAAATAACAGTCGTTCAGAATCTCTCTTTCTATAACTCCACTTGAAGTTGAGAATCGACAGAGTTTGAATTGCACCACACTTGCTGACACGGTGTTGATCAGAGACCTTTCTAGCTAGCGTTGTTATTGTTCGAATAAAATTTTTAAACAATAGAATTGAGATAATGCACGGTCTTTCAGCAAAAGTCGGGATGGCGTGCTCGCTCGTAATATGGCAGCTTCTCGCCTACATGTGCATCGCAGAGCTGGTCCTGGCAAGGGTAAGTGCCATAGAGCGAGACGCTGTGCTCTCGAATATTCCAAGACGAATAATTGTGTTAAAACAGCATCTCATGTCTTCACTATTTTAAAAAAGGATATGTGTATTTGTATATCTATATCTATATATATATACGTATTAGCAGCACTGTCTCGATACATCGGTAGACCACCGCGAGTCATTGTAAAGGCCAGATATGCATTCAATCACCTCCAAACGATAATGAAGTCCAGTGCATGGCGCATCCCTCAGAGATTTATCAACGCCGAGAGCTTTACCATTCTATCCCTCTTGTGCACCCTTAACTGGATACGGCTAAACGAACTCGTGTACTGTGTTTTAAGAAAAGAAGAAAACAGTGTACTTTTGAAAACCTTTCACATAAAATTCCTCTAATAACTTTCTCAGGGAAAAGTAATCGACATTTTCAATGGAGGAAAAGGCGACATTCTACAACTTCACAGAGCAACTAGGTGAGTTCATACTTTGCCCCCACTCAATTTTAAATATTTACAAGACAAAACAAGGCACAAAATGAGATTACTTGGGTTCTTAGGTACATATAAGAAGGCTGATAGTACAGTGGTAGTTATATCCGTCATCGCGAACATGGTGTTAGTTCGATTCCAAGTCGGGCTAGCCGAGCCCCTCTCACCCCTCCGGGGTTGGGAAATTGGTACCGGACTTGTCTGGAAAAAAAAAACACTCTCTGGAATCTAACTGGGAACGCTTTAGCCCAACTATCTCTTTACTCCAGGGAGAATCGCTCGACCAGCATTCTACGTCATTAAAGATGAAATGAACGTCCTCAAGCACCACCCGAAGCTACACGTGAAATTCGAAGATCTTCGTGGACAATGGATGCAAGGAAACGAAGTGAATGTAAAAAGAGAAAGGATCCGCACAGTAGACGTGAAGGTGGATCAGCGCAGAAAGATAAAGAAAACAACGAAAGAAATCTCTCTCAATTCTTCAAGAGTGTTCCATGCATTCGACTTTATTAAGCATCGTTAGAGTGACTGAATGCATATTGAAGCCTATACAATGACTCCTAGTGGTCTATGGGTGTATCGAATAAGCGCTGCTATAGTACCAAATTAGTCTGGTGCTAATTGGTACCAACAAGTTACCGACCCAAGAGGAATTGAAGCCTTGGTGAGCCAGGGGTGCGGTATCGAAATAATGTGCACCCCACCGATGAATATATTAATGAATAGCCCAAAATTGTCAAGAAATTACTGGCACGTGGTGCCAACTGTGCCCGAACCTAACCCAGCTACCAGTTTTTCATGGTGAATGCTTAAGATAAGGTAAGGATAAATACCAAAATCTAATGAATAACTGAGATTTCTAGAATGGAATGTGTTGGTGTTCCACAATGTATCGTGGGTGGAAACCGCGCTTGCATGGGAAATTTGGGCAAATTGAACTTCGATGTAAACTTCTCGAACACTTTATTTCTAACCAATTTTTAACGCAATAAAATTTCATGAGTCTTATATTTACTCTTAAGGCAACGATAGAGTAAAATCTCTTCTATAGGTGCCCTTCGGTCCTAAATTGCTCGCGTTATAGAGAAACTATCTAAAATTGTCGGAAAGCCATCTTGTTCACAATGCTTAAACGCTGGTTTTCCTTTGGAAACACTTCACCGATTCCATGTTTAATGATTTGTTTAAGATCAATCAATAACGAAAAACTACACAACGCAATCTTCAGCGACTCTCCACTTAAATGGAATCTGAAGGACTCGAACGGAAACACCGTGATACCGTACATAATCACGGGAGCATATGGTATATGGAACGATCTGTAGAAATGAAAAATTTTCTCTCCATTTTCTGAAACTCCCACTTTTCCACACTATTTGAGCTATGAGTGGAAAAGGGATAAATCGGAAGAAGTAGTTTAAAATATAGAAGAAGAATTTCTGAACAGCTCACCTACTTCATTTTAAATCATATAAGAAATTATTGAGCGTAATAATATTTCGAGGTCAACTTTCCTTTAACCTTGGTACTACTAATCAATATGTATTGTTTCTTTGATTAGTTTACACGTGGTTGTTAAATAATCCTTGTTATCGACTAAGGTTTCAGCGTTTTCGTCTTCATCGGAGCAGAATCATCGATTCAGATTATTCGCTCTGATGAAGATGTACTCTTCGAAACGTCAGACGGTAATAAGGATTATTCATCAAATGCGTGTTAGTCTTACCAAAAAAAGAATACGTATAGAAGTTATTAGCTTTTTCCCATAGGGGTGGTTATGAACGATTCGAAATATCTCGAGCCTGATGGAAGATCGTAGTTCATTTAGTGATATCACTTTAGTAAAGTGCCAACAGAGGATACATTTGCACGGTAGCAATCTCAAAGGACTTAAGCGTTAGCTATTAAAAAGTGTTAAATACTTTGAAATACCCTAAGACAAAGTTATTTTTAGTAGTGACGTGACCTTAAATGCTTTGACAAATTTCCATGAACAAACCGTCCACGCTTACGGCTCTGATGACAAGTTGACGATAAAGTTTAATTATATTTTAAGATGCCACCGAACTCGATACAATAAAAGAAGCGATGAAACGAATTGAAAGAAACACTTGTATTCGCTTCCGAAAGAGAACATCTGAAGCGGATTACATCGACATTCAGAACGAGAGGGGCGAAGGGTGAGTGTCTTTGCTTACGAAAGCGTAACTAGAGCTTAACCATCATTTTGTGGGTAACAGTATTCTAAAGAAAGCACCGCATGTTTATTAGATGACTGTATATCACGTCCACCAGACTATGGTTATCACACTACTTCCTGCATTCGATTCCTTTCCTCACGTCCACCATCAATAAAGGACTTCGTACATTTTGCTCATGGTGCTGCTTGAAGATACTCGCCTTTATCACAAATGCCGTTGAATGATGGTCAACTCATTTCTCCTTCTGGCCCTTGAGCACTCGTGTTACTGCGTTTCCATGTGAAACAGAAGGAGTGAATTTACCATAGAGAAGTTTGAAACTAATTCTGCCGAGACGTTAGAGTTGGTTGTCCCGTAACGGTGTTAAACTAGCGCTTGGGTAGGTTCCACACCAATACTAGTGGCTAGAATTTTCTAGTGATCTAGAAGGTAATAAAATGGCAAAGATGGAAGTGTGTTTTTCAGTCGACCCTATAAAACTTGGTAGAGGAGATTGAATGCGTACATGGCTGTGAAACTATCCACAAAACCTTGCTCATGTATTAGCTCAGTAATTTGCTGCTTTTTTGATAAGCATACATGGGTATGTTGCCTCATCCTTTATTCACAGAAAATCTAACGTTTCGGCAAAAGTCGCCCCCTTCAGAGCTGGCGAAGATTAACTTTACCGTAATCTTGTCTGCCAAATACCTTAATATCACGAAACCTAGAATGTCAACCACATTGAAAACAAAATAGCTAGCTTTTCATAACTACTCCATTAAATATTGCATTTGGAAACAATGACAATGGGCTCACATGAGCCATTAGTGTACCTCTTCCACATTAAAATATAACCCTGAATTACCGTTTGAAATAATGCGTGATTACGAGGCATTCCTCCTTGCGGCTCATTTGCAGATTCGTGAAACTTATCCGAAATACCACGAGGGTTTTTTAACTCAGAGTTTTAGATTCTTTGAAGAAATTGTGGCCTCTATTTTTAAATAATCTCCGTTGTGGCTCTGTGCTCTATTTGTGCCTAGCGGAATACTTGATTTAATTCTAAGTTTACCGATTGGGTGGTCTTTTATATGGACAAGAAGAGGTCTACCCGTTTGGCGAAGATATTCGTCCTCACACACTTTAGAAGAGATTAGGTACAACGGACGAGATTTCATGCAATCACCGTCCAAACCGTTTGGATATGTTAAGCAATTTTGTGTTGTGAACAGAATGGACTGTACAAATGTTTGTGAACTAGCTTACGTCCTGGAGTGTTCAATAGTATTTCAATCACTACAACCGAATTGCTGAGACAGCTTCTTCTTAAGACCTTTCTCTAACGCGATAGAAAGCTAGGCATTGTCATTCTTTTGTTGAGGCTATGGAAGTATTTGGTTGATTAAATTGCGGTCACTATGACCTCTCCAGGCTGTGAAGAAGAGAAAATTCACAGAAATCCCGGTATTTTGTGGATAAAAAAATAAAGTAACAAACTAGTGTGTGCCTCTTAAAAACCCCGGATATTGATATGCAGCGAGGTTAGTAGAAAGTCAGTCTTAGGAGTCATCAAGCTAGAGCTTTTCCTTTCCTTTGCAGACGTGTATACGGTAGCTGCCTGCTAACCTCGGTGGGGCGGAGGATTTGCTTTGACCGTCTGTTTAACTTCTACGTTACCAACATCCTCAACACAAAAGATCCATCAGAAAACTTGATTGTTGAAGAATGCATTAAGAGGAGGTTGTTGCATTAATGGTACCAGTGGTAACAGTAAAACACAGGCAAAGCATTTTTATGTCAATAGACCTAATAACTTCCGGACGAAGACTCTTCGAATGTCACTTATCAGTCCTTTACGCCGTTTACTGAAAAACTGCAATCTAACACTTAAGGAAGTATATATGAAATGAGCCTAGCTTTATTTTTGCCAATTCTGCGAAACCGATTAATATCGTCAATTTGTAACGAGGAATCAATAAAAAAAACTCTCGGCGAAACGCCAAATCAACTAGTTGCAGAATCTTCACGGTTCCATGATTTACTAAAAACGGAATTTCTCAGCTGTTCGATTTCAGGTGTTATACCAGTGTGGGTCGTCTAACAGGATCAAGTGTACTGATGCTTGAAGCAGGCGAACATAGCACGTTAGTTATTTCCATGGTGTCAATACAGCACTTATTTATGGTTTGAGCACAATGTTAAAAGAACTTTTCCGATGATGGAAGGAAACCGGATTGATATTCGAGCTTATATATAAGGCCGTCGACTTGCTAGTCAATGCTTCGGCATGCGACAAACACTAGCTACCCAAGCAAGACCTTGTGCGGCTGGTCTCCATCAATAACCAGAGGATTTTAAAGGACAAAACGGCTCTAAAAAAGGCGAAACTGCCGAAACGTCAGCCACCCTAATATGTTTTATATTAACAATCACGTGCACAAAAAAACTGAGTATTATCAAACACCGGTAGGAATAATCAGTAACTCTTCTATATAATTAAGCCACCACTGTCCCGTTATCAAATTAGTGACATGGTGACAAATCTTTCATTGATCCACAAGGGCTGTGACAGCCTGAGGTGGTGACGACATGGGTCAGAATTTGACCAGGTCGACCTTGGGATTCCAGGAAACCATAGTGGCTGAGCATATCTCCGAAAAAAAAGGGGTTTGTGCCGAGACCAACACAACTAATGAGGACGGGCCATCCAACTATCGAAGTATGTCTGTTGATGAAGGAAACATCAACTTACTAATCATTGCTGCGATTAACAGAAAGTGGGTCTTGAGAATCAGTTGGATAGTTCAGTGGCACCGAAAACGTGGATGACTTCGTTAATATACACCTAGATACCCAATATTCTTGCTACGGGTAAGCACTGTTACTCTAGAATGTCAAATGTGTGAAATTTTGCGAACCTTCCTTGCTCAAAAATGTTTACCATATCTTGGAAACTTAGCAGTATTTTCACCCGCTATCCTACTAAACAATAAGCCAAGCGTCTCATTTTTACCATTTACGACGGTTTTTCATCATTACGACAAAGGGCGCGTCTGGCGCAATGGTCAGATTCGCCCGGCAACACGCTCGTGGAATCGATCCCGGTGCCCATGCCACACCAAGCCTTCTCTCTATCCGGGGTCGGTAAATTGGTACCACACTTATCTGTGAGGAAAACATCAGTGGCTGTACACATCGGTGGGGCACCGCGAGTCATTGTAAAGGCCAGATATACATCCAATCACCTCAAACGATGCTTAATGAAGTCCAATGCATGGCGCATCCCTTAGGGATTGATCAACGCCGAGAGCTTTGTCTCTTGCTTACGACAAATGAAGTTCTTCAACCAAAGAGTAAAACGCCTTGGCATTCACAGAGCACAAATATTATGAAGAGAAGAAGACAAGTCAAGTGGTAATGGGTGACATTGTTTCTCGGCATTCGCTGACATATTCTCCTGAGACTTTCAACTGTTTAGATGCGTTGTAACTGAAATCGTTCAACACGAGCTGTTGCACGTGATCGGACTATGGCACGAGCATATGAGATACGACAGGGACAAATACATCAGAGTGAATTACAGAAACATTCTCCCAGGTTCATTATACGAATCACCTATAGCATTCTTTATTCTACCAAAACTTTCCTGAGTTTAAAGGGTTTTTCGGTTTCCTTTTCTCATTAAGTGAAAGATTAAAAACATTGCTATAGCAGTTTGGTTCCAACGATTTGTTTCAGTTTACCATAATTATTTCTACGTCATTCTTCTTTTGCTTTGATGAAGTCGGTAAGAAATACGCAATCAGCTCTGCTGAAGTGATTCCATGATCTGGCCATCCATAAGAATGGAAAAATGGGACCGTTTTTTCTACCTGATGAATTGAACACGTTCTCATCATTGGAGTACCTTACGGGGAAGGGTTTCTTTAGCACATAGCACAACGTGACTTTTCACTCATAAATGGCTCGGCATAATAACTGGCGATGCTTTTACTTTAAAGAGGTGCTTAGTAGAAAACTAAACTATAGAGAGAAAATTAGAACAAAAAAAGAATGTAGCCATTTAATTGCTAGCGCATAATCAACAGCATGAATAGAAATCCATTCACAGAGTGGGAGCCGGAGGACTGGAGGCCAGATAGATGCGGCACACACGTTGGTTGAGAAGTCGGTCTTTGCCTACTAGCTGCTTTCGAAGCTCAATCCTTTTATTAGTTTATAGATACTATGCTTCTTGATATGACAAATATCACAACTCATCACGAAATAAAACGTGGTTTTCCTTGACGTCGACGTCGACAGACTGCTGAGACGCTACTATAGTCTCGGCACGTTATCGTGTCCCACTTCAAGGAACTTACGATGAGCCACTTTTCACTGCCTTTCACAAATTTCAGGTGAAAGATCGCAATTCGATATAGTATCTCGGAAAGAGTCAACACTGTATAATATCCCTTATGACTACAAGTCTGTGATGCACTATGGAAAGACAGCGTTTGCTCGGCCAGGCACAGTAACCATGGAAACGTTGGATCCTAGATACACGGTACAGAGTTACTCTCTAAGCTCTTGATTTTTATTGTCCCATCTGTGATGGTGTTTTTACGGTTGTTTTCAGAATGTGATTGGAAAGCAAACTGACGCCTCCTCAAGCGACTATAAAAAGGTCTGCAACATTTACGACTGCAAAGTGTGTAACAGCGGAATCACAAGAGAAGACGATGGGAATACAGATAGTTGGAAGCCCGGCCCCAATCCTATTCCTGAGCCTGAACCTTCAGTCGACAAAGGTAATTCTACTGAAATCCGTTTAATTAATCATTTGTGAAATACGAAGGAAGTCGAAAATGATTAGAACTCAATTAGCGCCATGATACCTTAAAGTTCTTCTACAACCGCAATCATCATTGAAGCTTTTAAACCAAATATCGAAAATATTGCAACAAGCATTCAAAAATAAGATTTTAATCAATAATGAAACTGCCTGTGAGCTGCTTGTTGTGATACAACTTCTCATCATGACTGTGGAACTATAATCTAGACTGAAGGTTCAGCTATATCGTGCTCACCCAAAACAGGAAGGTGATCGACATTTCCATGTGGAAGTTCAGCTCTGAGTAAACTATACAACAGCAGACACTACCGATCTACCCGCGACTAAACTCAAATGAAAAAAAATTGGTGAAAATGGCGTAACGAGAAAACTGAGGAGCTCTTTGTAATCACAAAGTCAATACGCCCCACGCAGTTTTTTGTTGTAGCCTATGGTTCACGGCCGATTTCCTTACCTTCTTTAACAATATTTTTCCCACCGTCACAAAGTAGCAAGGATTTTTGTTAAACTTCATTTTCTCAGTGTTAACTTTTTTATTTACTGCCCACTGCAATTTTTCATGGTAGGATACTATGTGTGATACAATCACAATGGTGGTGGGATGTTTGCAAAACTCCAGATCGTAGGTGTCTGCGGTGGGAAACAAATGCGCTGTTACCCTTTCCGGGGGCGAATGCGTTCACTATAGCACCATACGGGTTCTTAGCCTGTCTTTCAGTTAGTTCTATCGATTAGTGCAATCAGCATTCACCCATTAACGGGATTGACCTAAAGAGCCATTGGCAATGAACCCAGTTAAGCTGGGGCTGTCGTCGAAATCACACTGTGAACGAGAGCTTATACCTTATTTGCTTGTCTCATACTTCATTAGACGATTGTTCAAAAAATTCTTGTGAAATATGCCATTAAAGAGTGATTTGACACCGAAATATGAAATTAGCTTTTGAATGTCAGTCATCTCGTTCTAAGACTGCTTAATAAAGAAGCACTAGTAACGCCAACGGAAATTTAAGTAGCCACTGATTTATCATTCCTTTTTTTTCAGAGTGTTCCGATAAGTTGACGAATGTCTGTCGAACAGTGAAACAGCTGGGAGTTCTTGACTGCAATTACGACTATGCCAAGAGCTTCTGTTGTGCTACTTGCAACGCTGGAGAGTCAGGCGGTCCTGATGTGTACTATAACGACCACTGAGAATGTCAGTAAAGAATTAGAGCGAACAGACAGCAGTTCTAATACATATTGAATTCTACACCTACCATAAATGATAAACCTACAGTCAGGCCACTGTTTTAGAACTCAAAAATTGTTCAATATTAACCACATTAGTATGAAATGTTGGTGCAACGCATTGATTGAAGGCGTCCTGCAGTACACACATGGGATCGGTCTTCGCGCCCTTGGCCCACCAAACCTTCCACCTCTAGCGGGTTGGCAAACTGGTACCAAACTTGTCTGGAAGGATAGCGATACGTTGGTAGACCACCTCGAGTCACTTTATTGGCCAGCTATGCATTCAATCACCTCCAACGATGCTTAGTGAAGTCGAATGCATGGCGCATCCCTCAAGGATTGATCAACGCCGAGAGCTTTATCCTTTATTCTTTACATTCAAGCAATATTGTAGCCATTTATCGCCATGTAATGAGGCACCCCGGAGCAAAAATCATGTGCGCACTGATCGGCCCCTCTATGGTTAGCCAAATTAGATTCAGACGTTTTTAAAACGCTCTGAACCTCATTTGGCATAAGAAGGATTACTGCTCAACAACTACTTTAGTAGATAAGTGCTGGGTTTCTACGAAAGAAATCCTCCATACTTGCAAGACTATTTGAAGTGTTAAAAAGATGAACGATAAAACCACCACCACTAATGAATCTCTGAGTTATGCAACAAGCATTCGTCTTCACCAAGCATTATAGCAGAGTTCGAATGCATATGTGGCCTACACAGTGATTTTCGATGGCCTACTGATGTAACGAGCCAACACTATCGCCCTCCCAAACAAAAGTAGTATCAGTTCAGAGGCACCTGGACGACAGAAGCTTTAGCGAGGTCCAAGCGCATAATCCAACATAACATCAGGTGTGTGTTGCAGATCACAAACCAAATATCGTAATAGGATGTGATTTTACATACACTGTTAGATTTTTATTTACTGTCTTACTATTTTTTACTACAATTTTACACGGCAGGGTACTATGTATATTACAACCACAATGATGCTGAGATAATTGCAAAATTCCGTAACGCTGGAATCTGCGATAGGGAACGAACGCGATATTAACTTTTTCGGAGGCTAACGCGTTCACCACCACACCATCCTTATTTTCGCCTGTCTCTCAGCTAGCTCTATTGACCAGTGCTATCGGCAACACGGAAAGAGTAACAGCGCGATTGTTCCGCACCACCGATACCGATCTGGTGTTTTGCCCATATCTTAGCATCATCTTGAATAAATTAACTTATTTCGACAGCAAAACGGAGTTTTCAACTTCTGGAAGCAGCAGTTTCTTCAGAGATATTTTCAGCAGCAGCTTGCTAATGACGTTTTTCCTAACTGTTCACTGTTGAGATTCTAGGAAAAACTTGTGCCCTCTCAGAATGAGTGGAGTGAGTGCGCCGAGGAAGGCAAAGATTCAAATTCAACTTATTTTAACTACTGCAGTGTTACTTGAGTAACCTATGGTTGAGCTCTATCACGTTAGAAAATTGCCCTTTTTCCGTTACCATATGCTGGTACATTCGCTTCAGTTCTTTGGAATTTCATCGATTTCGTAACACTTCCCTGTTGCGATCTTCTCGCCACGGTTAAAGACGTCACACTACTGTCGAAAACGAAGAGGATCATCATGATTATGGTTTAGTGGAAATTCGTCTCTGGAATTCCTTCTCAATTCAACAATTGAGCTGAACGCTTAGTTGTTCTACAAAACACAGTCTTCATCGCACCTAACAAGGCAACCCAGATCGTGCGGCATTCACTAATCGAGCATAGCATTTTACAGAGTGCATTATACATTATACAGCATTCCATGAAGATCTTGAGCAAATCATCTGCGACAAGAAGCCTACAAAACTGCTATGAGCGACTTCATGTTAGGATTGAAATGACACAAGAGTGGGATACAAAGCCAAAAACTGTGTGAAAATATCTCAATCAGAGTTCGAGATCGATTTGCAGGACCACACTCTGCTACTCCTCCCTTTCATGGATATTTTTGTTTGAGAAGAGAGCCTAATACGGCCGGACGCGAGCGTGCCTAAATGTTAGCTTTCCGGTGATGGCTGCCCGCATTTACTGTTGGTGCTGTTAGTTGATAGCTGACCTTTCGGTGATTTCGCCTTCCTCAGAGCTTGGACGTATTTTATATAAGAATACCTTCGTTATTAGATGCAAAAAAGGATAAAGTATTAATGAAAATCAAGCGTTTAGATAGACGCCATATTTAACACAAAAGCTGTTCAAGATGATGTTATGAGGGTGACTGGCCCACGCGTTGTTCACGTGGGGTTGCGAGCGAGGCCCACCCAGGGGCAAATATCATTTTGAAATGGGGCGCCAGGTCACGTGTGATAGTGAGGCATTCGTCTTTCCGGTTCATATTTGGATTTTCGAAATTTATCAAAAACCCCTCAAGAGTTTGGCAGGTTGATGTTTCCTATTGTTGCGCTAGGATCAACACAGTCACTTCAAAATCATCACTGTTGTGCTTTTGTGCCCTATGCGTACCTAGAGGAGTGTTTTGATGAATTTTAATTTTTAGTTGTAATCACCATCATAAACGAAGACATGTGTGTGGCGGCGCTGAAGTCTAACTTTATATGAATACCAAGTCGTTGTAAATATTAGTCCTTGTAGTTGTCATTAGGCTGTAGTTAGGCTTTTTCCGTAGCTGTCGTGAACAACTTCGAGTTTGGGTTACAATAGTTTATAGTAGAAATAACTGTACAATAATAATATCTGGTATGGGGTTAGGCAGGTGTATACGAGCGAGATCGAAATGATCCTTGATCTCATGCAGGGCATGCGGTGAGAAACATATTGGGAAAACGGGTAGACAACTTCGTGTCCGCATAAAATAACGTCTAGATGGGAAAGTTAAAATTCGTCAAAATACTCCTCTAGGTACGCATAGGGCACAAAAGCACAACAGCGATGATTTTGAAGTGACTCTGCGGATCCTAGCGCAAAAATAGAAAACATCAACCTGCCAAACTCTTGAGGGGTTTTTGATAAATTTCAAAAATCCAAAGATGAACCGGAAAGACGAATGTTTCACTATCACAGGTGACCTGGCGCCCTATTTCAAAATGATATTTTGGCCCCTGGGTGGGTCTCCATCGCGACGCCACGTGAACAACGCGTGGGCCAGTTCCACTCATAACATCACGGTGAATAGCCTTTGTATTCAATATGGCGTCTATTCAAAAGTTTGATCTCCATTAATACATTAGCCCTTTTTCCATTGAATAATTAAAGTATTCTTCTATAAAATACGTTCAGGCTCTGGGGAAGACGAAATCACCGAAACATCAGACATCGACCGACAACACCAACAACAACAACAACGACAATGGAGACCTATGCCAACCTCGCATCAGCTGGAGAAAATCAGTTTATAAGATCGTATAAATAAATAAACCAGATGTAACCCAGTGTGGACATTCGTAGGTCAAGTGAGAAAATCAGTTTAAGGAGACTCCTTTACTTCGAAGGCTTTATTCAGTACATTTTAATGCTCTTATGTGTGTCCTATTTTATTTGCATAATGCTCCACGAATGTTTATTCTTGTTTGCAGAATGAGTCATCACAACTTACTTATCGTAGCCAAAAGAAGATGTTTGCAGTCATTTTGTCATCGATTCGACTCGATACCTTAATAGGCTCAAATCACTGTAGTGCAAGGATTTGTCAGGTTCGAGAACTAATAAAATCAAAGACTATTAGACTTCCAAGTAGAGGGTTCGTAGTAACTTCTCGTTAGTTAGATTTTGAGATGATGGAAAACCATCTTGAAGACGCTTCCCTCTATCGCGCATGCCCTGAAAAGGAATTCAGAGATTAACATAGAGAATTGAACAACGAATGGATGAAATTGGCAAGCCCAGCAATTTTAAAACCATCACATATTTCGCATCTGAAGATCAAAGTGCACACATTTCCGTCTTATATTTGCTTATCCACGGATCTACCTCATATGGGGGATATCGAGCCGATTAGTCACGAAGCTACGTGGCGCGTGCCCAGGTGACGGACAGGGGTTTAATCGCATACCAAAAGCGACCTTTGCTTCCCTGAGATGCAAGTGCATTCAGAGGACGGACTCCATGCTTCTGTTGCGCCGATTTGGCACATACTTTCTGTATTTGCTATTGCTAACATCTTGGCGATTGCTGAGAGAGAAAACGCCGATTACATAATTCAATGTCGAGGTTAACAGAAAGTCGATCCTGGGTACACGTGGAATCGGTCTCGGAATCGATAGCCCTCCACGCTTTCCATGGCCACCGGAGTGGGCAAATTGGTACCAGACTTGTCTGAGAGGATAGCTGCTTTAATGTTGGATCTAAAATTTCTCATGCTATGGTGGTTATGGGCGTTCAGAGTTTCGTTCGAAATGTGCAGACTACATACGATCTACCGCAAATTTATTTAGAAGCGGGTTGCGCTGGTGAGAAACTTAAACCAAACTCTACTAGTGAGTGATTTCGAAGTTAGACCCATCATCAGTAGTGTAGATGGACTTACTGATGGAATAGCTTGGTTTATAGACCTTGTCCTCATCCACTTGCTTACTCACATGCGAGCCCGTCTCACGAATAGCCAAATGTCCGTAGATCGTCTGCGTAATGTGCCTCCAAAAGCGCGCAGGTTATGGAGTCCATCGACAATACTGCCCTTTACACTAACGTGTCCATTGATTCTGGAATGTAAGCCATCTGCTGCCTTTTTGAACAACATGGAGAAGTAATAAACATTTATGGCTTCCCGATACTAGAGCTTATGGTCCTTCCTTCTAAATGTGTGCCTAAACTGCTCGATCTTCAGATGGTCTGTGAAATATTTTACGCAAATTAGAGGGTTGGCCATGGGACTGCGGCTGGCACTAACCCTTGCCATTGCCTTTGTGTCTAAAGTTGAATCGTCAGTAATCCATCTCTTGCTATTATTCTATTGCAGATTTATAGATAGTTCTTAAGATCGGCTTCTCTTTCAAACACATAGAACACATACAACACAATGGTAGGTGACGTTTAGGCAAAATCTCGTTCTTCGGAGCCTGGAAAGGTACACTAGTACGCAGCTTAATAGGTCAAACGCTTAAACAGCACAAACAGAAAGATGAAAACTTGTATTATAATTACAAGATCTCAGGCTTCTCAAAAAAAACCCCAACGAATTCAGAAAACAACGAATTCATTATCAAGATTTTGTTTGAAGGTACCCCGAACTCAACGGGGTGTATGCAGAACAGTGAAGCGAATGTAAGCCAGGGTTTTTTTATCCAATATTAAGGTATTCCTTATGCAATAAAGTGAAAACATATTATGTAGGACCTACGGGATTAGGACTTGCAAGTCTCTAAAATGTAGTTAAGATCACCTGAATCCCTTGTCTTTTCTCTAATCGTCCACTGTCTCGATCAGGTGCCAGTGAAGTATTTATTTATCGCTGTCGCAAGCTATAGCATAGCATTGCGGGTACTGCTAGGCCTAAGCACTTAGTAAGCATCAGGTCTTTCTTCTAGGGTCATCGTTAGAAAATTTGGCCATTGGGTCGGCGGATTTACTGCTGTGAAATTCACATCTCGGGGAATCCAGTAGCTAACGGCTATAGCCCATGGGCTATCATTAAGACGCATCGCGCATCCATCCACATGATTTCCGACAGTTCGGTGTACAAAAGGGTATCTTTGGTGTTTGATCGTTGTTATAGGTCGGAGCTACGAATCTACTCCCTTACTTGCGTGGAACGGTATACTCTTACCATCGCGCTTTCCACTATGCGTTGTATAACGCTGAGTGATCTATTATCCTGTTTACGTAGCAGTTGTTCTTCTACACGTGTGTTAACCCAGACAAAAACGTAATTCTGAAAGAGCAGTCACGGAATTTCGTGCTCTTTGTCCATTTGACTACATTCTTGGTGCCCTGGAATGCACCTGAGCAGCATTCTTCTCCTGTTCAGCAGCTTTGGAGCTAATTAGTTCATCACGTAATTTTAAGAGACAGGTGCATGTAGTTGTAACGATGTTCATTAGGCTGAGCTTGAAAGGAGTTGAGGATGAACTAGCTTCACTTGTATATAAGCCAGGTCTTATAAGAACAAGCATCAACAATAAATTACTGCTGGCTATCGACCTTCACTTCTAGATATTCTATGTTCGCCTCCAGACGACGTTCTAAAGAGAAGTTATAAATATTTTTTGCTGGATGCTATCGTTTTTTAGAACACATTTTTATAATTCAGCAATGATATCGTCCTGGAATGGTGGTATTCTCGTTGTGAGACTGCTGTATAGTATAGCAACTACAGATCTTAACAAAGTTTGAGTGAGACAGAGCGGTCCCTGATTCACCGTTTCATTGATGACAAAACAAGATTTTGTTATTAGGGTCACTCATCAGTCACTCAGAGTCATTCATTCAAAATAGTTTCGAAGGTTGCGCCTTCTTGAGAACCTGGCAAGGTCGAGGGGATTGGATTATTCTCACCCAAACACCTTCATAAGAAGGAAAAGAAAAAGATGAAAACAAGATTTCAATCGCATTGAAGACAAAATGGTTTCATTGCACACTCACTGCTTTCTATAAGTTTTCGACTTAGTATTTCACCTGGAGATCATCCGCGCAGAGTTCACAGGGTAACGTGCCCTTCTCATAATATAATAACAGTGCTAAATAATGTGTGAGGATACGAGGGATAACGAGGCATTCCTCTTTGCATATCCCTTCCGCATTCTCGAGATTCTTTCGGAATTCTTCGAGAGTTTTGTGCGCCCAAATTTTCGACCCCTGTGCGAGGAGTACAACTCCTATTTCAGCAACATTCGCGTTACATCTATGTCCTATGCACACCTCGTGGGGTATTTGGTTCAAAATTAAGTTTACTATGCGGGCCCTTCGTTTCGCCTGTTTGTCAGTTTGCTCTGTCGGCCAGTGCCACCAGCAATCACCCATCAACGGGATGGATCTGGGAAGCTCAAGTCGGCATAGAACCTAGTTAAACTGAAGCTGCAGTTGAAATGACATTGCAAAATTTTTGTTTGCTGCCTACTATAATAATTTGATTGCTGATGCCACTGAACGATAGAACTAGCTGAGAGACAGGCGAAATGAAGAGCCCGCATGGTGTGGTGTGAACGCATCAGAAGCGGAAAGAGTAGCAGCGCACCCACCGCAGAAACCTGCGATCCAGAGTTTTAAAAATGTCTAAGCATCGTTATGCTTGTGTTTCACATCATACCCTGCCGTCGAAAGTTATAGCAGGCAGCAAATAAAAAGTTTTCATTGTATTTTCTATGCCATCGCCAGGTGGATCAGTTCAGGCATTCCTCTACAACGGCCATGAGCTGCTGGATTGAGAGACTATGCGGCCATGTTCATTGGATGCTTTGTTTATATGTTTATTGAAAAACATGCATGTTTTGCATTGAGGAGACATTCGACATGGTAGTACAAAGGGCAATAACGTGAAAGGACTCCATCATGTACGCTCTATTAGGACATTCGTTACGTAGACGATCCAAGAGCACTAGGGTGTTCAGAGGATGGGCTGTGATGTGCTTTAACAACTGGTTAACTACTGGTGTTAAAAACCATGTTATTCTACCCAACGACCTGACAACAAACCTAATGATAGGTCTAACATTAAATAGCGATGGATGGATAGAACGTCAGTGGACGACGGTCGAGTCGTCAGTGGTCGAGTCAACGCCACCTTCTTGAACAACATGAAGAAGTAATAAATATGCATGGCTTCCCGATACTACAGCTCATGGTCCTTTCTTCTAAATGTGTGCCTAAACTGCTCGATCTTCAGATGGTCTGTGAAATATTTTACGCAATATGTATTCTTCCTTGATGAGCTTACACGAGGTTGATAATAATATTTAAGAATATTCAAGGAAGAAGGATTCATCAAGGAAGAATACATATTGATTAAGCACACCGAGGTTCAAGGAATGTCGGTTTCGAAGTATTTTACGCAAATTAGAGGGTTGGCCATGGGACTGCGGCTGGCACTAACCTTTGCCATTGCCTTTGTGTCTAAAGTTGAATCGTCAGTAATCCATCTCTTGCTATTATTCTATTGCAGATTTATAGATAGTTTCTAAGATCGGCTTTTCTTCCAAACACATAGAACACATACAACACAATAGTAGGTGACGCTTAGGCACTATCTCCTTTGAGGCCTGGAAGGGTACACTAGTACGTGATTTACTAGGTTAAACGCTTTGAGATACGTGGCTGGGTTACGTGTTATCTCAAAGCATTTTTTCCTGCTATCCATTCTGGGATTTTTGGAATTTATCCTTGAAAACACAGAATTGCGTAGTTTGCTCTCATGGCAAAGATGGTGTTTGCATGGGTTCAGGTACTATATACCTGATCTCTTGTAGTACAGAAATAGTACACAGAGACATGACGGAAAAGATTTTGAAGTAGATGTTACCATCCTCGCACCTGAATCGAGAACGTCAGAATGCAAATTTCTCGAAGCACTCCGTATAAGTTCCACGAACCCAAGAATGAGCCGCAGAGAGGGATGCCTCGTTTCGCAAAGGGCTTAAGACCGATATGTTGTAAATGAGACTTACGCTTCCATGTTAACTCTGCTCGGTTGATCTCCGGCTAAAATACTCAGTGGAAGAATTATGGAAAGCGGTGAGTGCTCGAAGGATAAAGGACAAAGGATAAAGCTCTCAGCGTTGATCAATCCCTGAGGGATGCGCCACGCATTCGACTTCATTAAGTATCGCTGGAGGTGATTGAATGCATATCTGGCCTTTACAATGACTCGCGGTGGCCTGCCGATGTATCGAACCAGTGCTGCTATCCTACCAGACAAGTCTGGTACCAATTTGCCTACTGCAGATGGATGGAAGGCTTAGTGGGCTATGGGCGCACTTCACGTGCGCGCAGCAGTGGCTCCTCCAACCACTGCGCCACATGCGCCCTGAGTGTTCGGAGGAGCTATTGTAATTTGAGCAAGATTAAAGTTTTAGTTGTGTTCTCTCTGTTTGATTGTGGAGATGTTTGGCTTGGTGGATTGCACTCACCATGACCTTCCCATTATCTGACCGTCACTAAACAATAAAATCACACTAGTGTTTGCTCAGCAGGAATGTAGCAAATTATTTGATCAATGCAGGGGCTAATAGAAAGTCGGTCATGGGAATCACTGAATCACAGCGAAAGTGCAAGACACTGCTTTGCTTTGTTTTCATTGAATAAAAAATGCTTTAGACCCATTGAGGCAGAAGCAGATGTGGAACCCATAGACAGTTACGGCGTCTCTACTCTGTGTCTAGAGGTTCTTTGTGAGCTATAGAAAAATATCGAAGTATGACCAAAGTGTGATAGAAATTTCAGAATTCTATAACGATTACGGTCTTTTAAAAATATCATAGAAACATTGGAAAGGGGCAAGATGGGGATAATCGGCAATTACATCATCCTCACTTTGATGATTATGTCGTTCTTATAACACCAAGCATTAGCCTTGTTGCGGAACGAATGCTGGCTGGCTTTACAACTCTTTTGGAAAGATTGTTCTTTGACTAAATTTCACAAAAATAGGGTTTATGAGGAACGGATTGGTATCATGCAATATGACAGGTTTCCCATTCATAATCAACGGAATGAATACCTTCGAGTAATTCAGCTGTTATCTTGGCCTGGAAGTCAACATGATAAACAACTCAGCTAGTGCTGAGCAGGAGGAAGCGAAAGGCTTTACAGCTTTCTAGAGAATTGAAGATGTAGTGATGGATGTGACTGTATGCACAGCTTTCCGAATCCACAATTTTTCCTGCCTTAAGATATGCGTCAAGCGGATTGTACTTAACGAAATATGAGCAGGGTTGAAGAACGATAAGAGCTATAGAACGCACATCCGGAAAGACAATGCTGGGTGCATCCTGCAACACGCAAGGCGAGAGCAGATCCTAATATCCAACTTACGGCAACGATCA
The DNA here is from genome assembly GCA_009735665.1 of Angiostrongylus cantonensis. NCBI lineage: Eukaryota > Metazoa > Nematoda > Chromadorea > Rhabditida > Metastrongylidae > Angiostrongylus > Angiostrongylus cantonensis. The sequence continues at coordinate 6,975 of MQTX01000143.1, read as the reverse complement.
AAAATCGAAGACGCCGTTTTAGATGGCAAATTGTTGAAGATGAAGTGTGCCGGACACACAATGTGTAGAAGAGACAACCGATGGAGAGGAGTCGTTAACAACTGGATGCTTCGGCGCAGCAGGAATACCACCGACCGGATAGTAAGAGTTATTCACGAAGACTGATGATACTTAACGAAACTCCGAAGCGAGCCGAGCCCACTGGGTTACTCATTCATGAAACAAGGAAAAATGGAAGGTTTGCTGGCGTCCGCTCGAATTATTCGACTATCCACGGAGCCTGAGAGACAAGATGCTTGGTTGGCTAGGAGTGGAATCGAACTAGGACTATCTGTCTCTTGAAAAAATATTAGTCGATGCTAATAGAAAGCAGTGATTTTGTTCTGAACTTGTCATTTATAAGAAATTAGCTTATTTTTGCTCTTTTTCCATAAAACACATTTTTTTGGGAATAGTGTGTCCATAGAACCTTAGATCACTCTTTTTGAAAAGTTCAGGACTAAAATTGCAGGAGTGAAACGAAAGCACAACCGCCACGTTGTTTCCCGTAAAACGCTACAGAAGGGAAAGTTGTGAAAGCCCGAAGACTGCAGCTGAATGAAATTCACTGCTTCTATTTGCACAGCATTACCGTGTTCAAAATGTCAAAATTGCTATAGAAATGATGTAGTGTATTGGCGAAGTTGCGCTAACTCCATGTTGTAGGCGCAATCACACAGTTCTCGAGCAATCAAGACGTTCAGCCCTATCACATGTCGTTACCTCGATCGTCGAGTTACTTGTGCCGGGGCCTGTAAACTATTCAATTTTTTCTTTCGCGTACTGGACTTGCGCAATAAATTCTGCTGGATGTGGAAAGTCGTTGGGCATCATTTATTTCTTCAAGAGTTCTGTGAGATGTGCTGACCATTGAATCGGCAGTCCTTCTCTTATGCCTTTAAAATATCGAGGTATCTGCTTACTAACGGCTCTTGTCCAACGGCTCTGGTTCATACGCATTGCATGTCCGGCGCACCTTACTTTCAACAGTTTAGCGTAGTCAGCGGTATGTTTGATTCCTGATAGTTAATGTAGGTCTGAGCGTTAAAATTCTTTCCTCATTTGTGCGATATGGGATGGTCTTAGCATCTGAATTGTGTATCGACGAGTTACCATTTCGCTGATGTAATTTCGAGCCTTTCGGTCTTCTTTGCCTTTTGCCATGTACCTTTTGATGCAGGGACTGAACCAGAATAAAAAGGTTAATCCTAACATCCAAGGCAATAATGGCGAAACTCAAACTCCTAGCATAATCTTTCCGACTGCGAATTGTATAGCCCTGAGTGATCATTCATTCCACTTACGTAGCGACGTTTCCGACGCTTAGTTAACGGAAGAAGAATCGTGAAGTCGGAAAGGTAGGCAGTGTGACTATCAAGGGCTTCAATGACTGCTCCTATATCCATTGAGTCAAAGGTAAAATTGATAAAAGCAAGACAAAGCGGTCTTTTGTATTTTTGCGATACTTCAATGAGTCTTGTTATCGCATGGATGTGGTCCACCGCACTGAATCCTTTGCGAAGCCCTGCTTACTCACATGGATGTTCATCGTCCAGTGTTCTAGTAACAACAGCTGTAGTGTGCTTCGAAGTCTTTAAAATTGCAAAAAAAAATTTAACGACTGCAAAAACGTCAGATTTGCGCTGAAAGTGTCGCACACGACTGAAGAATTTCTTGATGAGAGAGAGTATGCAGATTGGGAGACAGCTATTGATATCGTAGAGGTTGCCATTCTTTAACGATATCACGACCTTTCTAGCCCACTGCATTCTGACATTTGAAGAGTTGTGCCAGTTTGTTGATCGGAACTGGCAGAAGGCTGTATAGGTGTTCAGGTCTCAATGAGACACGAAACTTTACCTCATACAGTATTTTACTTTTTAATTTCTGCCTACTAAAATTTTCACGGCAGGGAATTCGGCGAAATACAACTACAACGATGCTGAGATATTTGCAAAATTCCGGACCGCAGATGTCTGCAGTAGAGAAAGAACGCGCTATTACTCTTTGTGGTTGTATTTTAGCTCACGCAATTGCCATTGCAGATTATCAGGGTTTCGAAAAAAAAAAGCTCTGACACTTAAGGAAGCTTCGCAAACTTCATGAACATCAGAGTATTTCCACTTTAATGTGCTAGAATAACCAAACTATGAGCTCGTCTCAACTGGCATCGACAATCATTTTAGCGATTACTTTTGCTTTTTTTCGCATCATCATCTATAATTTTATGATTATGGGTGACCTGAATGAGTGGAATGCGGATTCCACGACTAATCAATGCTTCTTTCACCTTTCAAATTCTCGTTCCGATTTCCTTTTCTGTTACAATTTTAGTTGAAAAGATCTTCTTATTGCTAAAAAGGTCATCAGCACCATGCCATCGCTCTGCCCACAACATCGTCTGAGAAATGTCAAAAAAGAGCATTTCGTTCGAGCCCTCTCCAACAAAAGGTTCCACAATCATGTGCGCAACTTGCTCTATACAATAAAGAGTAGCTCCAGAAAAGAGGACTACGTTGAGGAGTTTATGAGCGAAGTCGCTGTTTTCGCGTTATTGAAACATCGACACTATTTGATCAGATAGCTTCGAAATTGCTCAGTAGCTTCATGGCTACTCAAACGTCGTTGAAGTAAGGACGAGATCGTCCTCGAATCATGTCATCTTTGCACTGTTTTTGAGCTTTTGAAGATGGCGTTGCTGCTCAAATAGAGGCAGTAGCCTATTTATTCACCTTCTTTGGACTTCAGCATCGTCACCTTAAGCAGCTTTCCGTTGCCAGCAGTGTGCTGGTTGGCTCTATTGTTTCAATCCTACAGTTATTCAACCCTTCACTTTAAAAAATAAACGACAAATTTGTAAACAAATCAGGGTTAAAAATATAGTGAGAATTATAGAAAATTACACAGATTGAGCTAATTTCATATAAGCGACAAATTCCGAAATGTAATATTGCCCTGTAAAAAAATAAATAAAAATTCTTTTCTCATTCCAAAGGGTGTGCTGAAATTTTGAAAGAAATGAAAATTCGATCAAAGATTATGGGTAACAAATGCAAGTTTTGCTTTGTTTTTGTTTTCAAAATGTTTTCGAAAAGCTAAATATTTCAAAATTTTCGTAAGCGGGATATGATCCCTAGGCCCTAAAACTTTTTGCTAACACCAGCGCAAGTTACCACAAAGCTCAAAAAGGCTTAAGCACATAGTCCTAGTTTGACATATCATGATCCTCTTAGCACTCATGTTGTTTAGAAGTAATTTCAGAAAATTGTAGCAGACTAATCAGAGAATCAGCAGCTCCCAATATGACGGCCTTGTTCTCCATATAGATGTTGCATGTCCTTCTGAATGCTTCTGATCTGGCACTGGCAAGAGTAGGTGCAATGGAATGGCTTCTCGATTCTCTATTACTCGAAGACGAGTGATTGGAATCAAACATTGTTTCGAGTTATACATCTGAAGCGCACACACTTTTTACTTTGTCAACTATCGCTATCCCTCCAGCTCATATCGCCTGTATATGGATCAGCTGGCACTTGTTCTCTCGTTGAGTATCGAGTAACTCTAGCGGATGCCAGTAAATCCTTATTTCTCCCTGTCGCGTTCAAGGGTAACTCAGTGGGTTTTGCTCTATCTTCGGACTCGTTGATCATCCTATCTTTCGTAGAGGGTTTTCGTAGAAAGCACCGACCATCGCGTCTAATTCTTCCTTCTATATATTTGAAATCTCGAGAAGAGCAGTCACAATTGCTCTTGTACGCCAGTTGTTGTTTGCACGGCGGGCAATAACGTGGAAGTAGGCAATAACGGGGCAATAACGTGGAAGGACTCCATCATGTACGCTCTATTAGGACGCTCGTTACGTAGACGATCCAAGAGCACGGGTGTTCAGAGGAAGGGCTGTGATGGGCTTTAATAACTGGTTAAATACTAGTGTTAAAAACCATGTTATTCTGCCCGAAGACCTACCAACACACCCAATGATAGGTCTAACATTAAACAGCGATGGATGGGTAGATCGTCAGTGGATAATAAATAATAAGCTTCGATAAGTAACAATGAGACCAGAGATGCTAGTCAATTTTAATGGCCAATCTAAATATTCTGGGTTTTTTTCAGTTCTTCGAAAAAGATTATCTTCAATGGATTACGAAAACGACTGTTGTTTTAATATTTATGAACTTCAAGAAGTTGCTACGAAAAAATTCGTCGGGCTGAACTAACGACCAACCAAAAAACCTTCCGAGTTTTATCACGTTTGGGTAAAATTTCTGGAGAATAGGTGGCAAAATCGATTATTTAAATGCTTTCTAAGAGCTTTGAAAACTTGGTAAGAGCTAATGAGAAATAGCTGTCCGAATTAAAGGCCAATCAAAGTAACCAGTCCGAATTTTTCCACTTCCCGACAATATTTCTCGTCATTGAGTAAACAACATCGGTAATTGCATTGTCAACTTGTTGCCTGTTGTCAACTTTGCCGTTAATAAAAGCAACATTATCGCGGCTTTAATACACATCACTCATAAATGGCAAACTCACCCTGAATACGGTGCGAGGTGACCAAGCACTTGCGCTGCCTACCGTTCATAAACTTACCTGGCTGGGAGGCTCTCGCGATCAAGAAGGCGGGACCTCCATGGTGAGGCCGTTGTATTGCACTTTAGCAACGGCTGACCCGTGTGGCAGCTTCGAGTTGAAGTTAGCCAACAGCTAAATTTTTGCGTGTGGGGCTGCGTTCGCGCGGCCCCGATAAAGCGGTGCGCGGTGAGGGGGCAGAACCCCTAAAATACACTATTAGCCGAGAAATGATGGTCAGTTGTCGAGAAAGCTCTTCTTCGTCCAATATTAGCATTGAAATCTTTAACGATGTGCTTGAAGAATGTACGGTCTTCTCTGTAGAATTTCTCATAGTCCATGTCCATATGGAACGCTTTGACTTTTTCTTCTTCATAGTTTGATGTCGGCGCGTAAGCGACGAAGGCTGTCAATGCCGGTATTGGTCCACATCTTTCTAGTCATAAACATCAAATTCGGGTTCGGAATCACACTCATAACTGTAACAAATTCTACGAGTGGTTAGGTACGTAAAGCGCATAGGAGACGTTAGTCGTTGTGGCCGCGTGGCGCAACGGATAACGCGTCTGCCTACGGAGCAGAAGATTGCAGGTTCGAATCCTGCCGTGGTCGTTACGTTTTGTCCTTCAAATACTCCACAGTCTTCATTTTTGGTGTCTTACGGTCAAGCTTAAGTGACGAAATGGCAAAAATAAATTATAGGGCACCGTGTTTTCATTTTGGCGATTATAGTAGCGCGAGATGTGTAAGCATGGACCAGGAGAATTCACTACGATAAGAAGTCTGAATATGTGGAAAGGATAAAAGTCGTGTTCAACTTACGTTAGTTGCATCGACAGGCGTTTCGCTTTCGATTTTGCCGAACGACGTCGTCTGTTCTGGAAATTTATGTGATGAAATTAGAATAAGGGGCACACTTATGGAAGCATGGTAGAGTCTAGTTTGATAAGGAGTGTCACTAACTTAACGAAAGAAACTTGCAGAATAGTATGATATATAACAAGTCATACCAGCTAGACCACTTATTAATGATTTATAAATTAATCTCTCTATACGGTTTACCTCATCATCGTGGCTGGGAGGTGTTCCTGGGTGTACGTCTGCAGTGTACAGCGGCGGGATACATCTAGCTGCTGGCATGGTCTCCTGAGCTGAAAAGGAGTGCGGCGTTTGCATCAGGAAACCTAACTAAGAGTAAACCAAAACCAATGCAAAAATCCACCATCGTCTTGATAGCAAACTAGTGGCATGATCGCAATTGTCCCTCTGATTCGGAAGGGCTGCGACTGCTTGTGAAGAAAGACCTTTGGCACACTTTGGCCAGGCTGACCTAAGGATTCCATGAAACCAAAATGGCTCAAACAGCATTTCTTCGAAAAATGGAGATTATGCTGGACCCATACAACCAGGGAGGACAGACCATTCAATTATCAAATATCAAGTATCAATTAATTAAGTACTAAAATAGGTGTAGAAAGTGAAATCTTTGAATTCTCTATGAGTCTAGGGCTGTTCAAGAAGAAAAAGAAAGCCAAACTCTAATCATCAATCTTTCTTTTAATCATCCGAGATTTTGATGATTTGGGGGTAGAAAGACAGTCTCATCATGAACTACGTAAGCCATGATAAAGATATATTCTTGCCTTTAAATTTCAACAGCATCTCGCTGATCTGATTTTGGAGGATTAAACTGCTTGAACTACCAAAGTAAAGAGCGGATAACACTGTGGTAGTGATGTCCGTCATCATGAGCAAATTGCTAGTTCGATTCCACTCCGGGCCAATCAAGCCTCTCATCTCTCTGTGGTCGAGAAGTTGGTACCGCACTTGTCTGGGAACAATCACTCTCTGCAATACAATAGGGAACGCTCCAGCCCGGTTGTCTCAGGACTCCAGAAAGAATTGCCCGACAAGCATTCTACGACATTTAAGATAGAATGAAAATCCTCAAGCAACAAGCGAACTCGCGGTGGCTTACCGGTGTATCTAGACAGTGCTGCGATCCTCCCAGACAAGTCCGGTACCAATTTGTCAGCACCCGAGGGATGAAGGCTTGGTGAGCCATGGGCCCCGAGATCAATTCCATCCACCACTGAGCCACACGCGCCCTTGCCGTTTGTTACTCATTGGAAATGGCTCTTTGCCATTCCAGTTTCAGGGATTCCTTCTTCTGCTCTCTTCCTGTGCACAAACTGGTGGCTGTTCAAAACATGTTTCTTAGAGGCACTCTTGTTGAGTATGAGGAGTGAGAGGGAAGAATACCATGTGGTTACTTGAACGTAGTTAGAGGTTTTAGGAAATGGATCGTTTGGAATGGAAGCACTCCTTTTCAGCTCAGGAGACCATGCCAGCAGCTAGATGTAT